>BHFT01081299.1:0-16280 GCA_004320025.1 Laticauda laticaudata
AGAGAGAGATCCTGCTCTTCTGTTGCTGGAGCTTCTGCTGTAACTGTCCTGGCAGTGGGTCCTTACTGCGCGTACTCTGCTGAAGCTGCCTCGCTGGCAGTGGGTCTCTGCCTGCTGCGTACTCGTGCTGACCAGCTGCTCCTGGTCCTGCTGGTCCTGCTCGTTCTGCTTGTGCTCCTGGACTTGCTCGTCCTGCTGGTTCCTGCTCATGCTCGCTGGTCTTGCGCATACCTGCTCATTTCCTGGTCGCTGCTCGGCTGCCTGGACCTGCTCGGTGCTGCTGCTGCTGCTCGTGCTGCCTGGTCTTGCTGAACGCTGCTGCCTGCTGATCCTGGTTTGCTGCTGCTGCTGCTGCTGCTGCTGCTGCTGCTGATTATGATCCTGCTGATTATGCATCGCTGCGGATAAATTATGGCTGATGATGCTGCTGCTGATGATGATGATGATGATGCCTGCGGTGATGCTGCTGCTGCTGCTGCTGTGTGTTGGTGTGGAGGAGGCAGCCGCCTACAACCTGGAGCCCCTCTGACTGAGGGCCCATCTGGTGCCTGCCAAAGGGAGGAAGAGGCGTAATCAAGAAAAAAAAAACAACGGGAAGAGGAGGCAGTACTACATTGAGGAAAGCGCACGAGGATGAGGTGCTGGAGTGAGCTGAGAGTAGAACGACTATCTTGTGGGCGGAAGGACACCGGCTGTAACAGGGACACCAAGGGAAGAGCAGGCTGCTTAAGAGAGAGGGCGGGAGAAGTTCTGGGCACTACACATCCGGATGTGCTCCTCGGCTGGTGGAAGCACATGCACACCTGGTAACGGGAAAGCTGCACTCTAAAAAAAATCTGGCCAGGCCATGGTTCAAGCCTGACGGACAGAGAGAACTATGTTATGGCCAAGTGCAGCTTCCCTGGAGGTGAGGTCCGCCACTGAGGAGCACCAGGAGCCCTCTGTCCTTACCCTTCTCTCCGGCACCTGCTGCAACCAGTCCTCTCAGCTGAGAGTCCCTCCAGGCAGGTATCTGTGGAGGTGTGCCATGGCGGAGAACCCGGGCAGGTGTGGAAAGCGTGGTGGAGACAATGTAAGGATCCCTGGTGGGGTGGAGAAAAGGAGCCATGCGAGTCCAATGCTGCCAAAGCTGCATGCACGCCACACCTCGGCCTCCACAGTAAGGCAGAGAGCCCAGCCGCAGGGGGGCAGAGCCACAAGGTCTGGTGGAGATCAGGGACAACCATCCTGCAGCAGCATAGGTCTCCTTTTCAGCTGTCCCATCGAATTCCTCCTCCAACCGCGAACCCTTCCTCAATTATGTCAACCAGACCCCCTCAAGGGATGGCGGATTCCCCAGTACCAGGTGGTGAAGGGAGGATCACCCGCTGCTTAACAACCCTCAGACCCAGAGGAACCTGCTTCCGCACCCAGTCCAGGTTTGCTTCTCCACCCCAGGTGAATGTCGCCCTCCCGTACAGGCTTTCCCACAATCCTCACCTACCAGGGCTACAGCTATACCCGGAGGTCCAGCAGCACAGACTATCAGCCCTCCCGCCCAGGCACAGAAGTCATTGGGCAACCACCATTGCCCACCAAGTTCCAATGATGCCACCGATGCCAACCATGACAATAATGCCACCCACGACAGCGATGGCAGCCACGCCTAAGGATGCCGACCCACGCCAGTCTCACCCCGCTGCAGACAGGCTACCCCACTACACTGCTCCTTCCCTCCATCCCACAGCCCGGCCTCAGTACATCTGTCCTCGTACTGGGCTCGACACGCAAACTGGCTGGGAGGAAGGACCTCTCAGACAAACAAGGGCTGAGCCAGCTCTCCGACACCCTTCCTCAACACACTGTCCCCCTGTTTGTCCTGCTCAGGGCCAGGCACTCCAACAACACCTCAGACGCAGCACTGCAGCAGCACCCACCTCTCACACACCTGCACCCTAACACCTTAGAAACTGGGCACACACTCCGAGTGACCAAGAGGAGTGCCAAGAGAACTGGCTGGCCTGGATATTTGTGGACTTTATTTGGGACACTTGACTTGGGTCAATGTTTATTTTCAGCTTGTTATTAATAAAGTTTATCTTTGTTTCAACAGCATCTTGCTTCATTAAATTTTTTTCTATAAATCATGGGTGGAAACTTTTAGAAATGGTTTAGCCTTTGCATGCTTGTGGGATGGGTTAAGATAGCGAGTGGGATGGCAGGGATACCTTTGGGATGGGTAAGATAGCTGTGGGATGGAAGTGGAATACCTTGTGGGAATGGGAAGGGATACCTGTGGGATGGGCAGGGATACCTGTGGGATGGGGTTAGAAATAGCTGTGGGATGGGAAGGGGATACCTGTGGGAATGGGCAGACGGATACCTATGTGATGGGTAAATAGTTGTGGAATAAATAAACCTCCAAAGTGGCAAGCCAATAGTGGGACTATCATTGGTCCACACCCTCCCAGGTTGCCACCCCTATGGCCCTTCCATTATCAATTACAATGTTATGAGCATTTATCCACCATGTCAACATTAAACATACAATCTTTATTAAACGCCCTGTTCATTGTAGGCACAACCAACAATACATGCCGCAATTCATCAGTGTGATGAGACAGGCTGAAGGAACCACGCATTAAGCATCTACCATCCTGTTCTTGCCACTCCACTGCTCTGCAAGCTGGGGAGGTTGCACCTAGTGGTTTCCAGGAGGTTGCACTGCTTCTTCGCCTAACGTGGAGCTTCTGTTGGGCATTGCAGCATCCTCAGTGTCTATCAGGTTTTGCCTTGCCTCCATTCCCTCCAGGGCTTCATGTCCCGATTGCTTGTTGAGGTCCACGAGCCTGTTCTGCAAGCACCGGGTGTAAGCGGGTGCGCTTTAGATGTGCGGATGCAGGCAAGGATTCCACGATCCTCCTCATGGTCTCTGGGCGATGCTGCATGTTGGTGAGAAGTCCCTGGAACCTGTTGGCCAGGATGCCAAGGCGTTCTCCACCACCCGCGCTTGCCCTGGACAGACTGTAGTTGAAGATCTGCTCTCACGGTGAGAGTCTGGAGGTGTAGGGCTTTCATGAGGTAGGTTCTGAAGGGAAAAGGCCGTCATCCCCCGCACGATGAAGTAGGGCACAATCTTGCGTGTCATTGGGCAGCGGGTCTGGATCTGGAAGACACCATGAGGTTGCTTTCCAACCCTCCTTGAGATGACTGGCATTGTATACGCTGGGCCATCCTGAAGATGAGCGGTTGCCTGGAAGCATCGATGTACATTGAATTTTGGTAGTTCAGCATCGGACACATGGCGAAGAGGAATGACTGCTGGAAGAAGCCTTTTGTAGTTGTGGATAAGTGGAACCCCCGAACTTGGCTGGCCGCTTTGCAGCCCACGTGCTTGGCACATGTATGGCTCCAACGGTGTGGGGGAAAGTTCCTCTTCTGGTTACACTGCTCTGCAACTTTTTCCACTCCTTCTTCAGGGAGGGGCACACTGAGAGGAGCTCCTCCTTGTATTCTTTCCGATATGGCCTGCAAACACTCTCTGAAAAAAATCTGATGGTGCTGGGTGGCCACCCTCTCAGCCGTGCTGCATGGTTCCCTGTAGGTGTCCTAGGCCCAGGTGGCGCAAGAGTGAGTGTCACCTTTAGAGCCCAGTTCCAGGCTGGTCTGGGAAGTTGGTGTTTGTCTTTGTCGAACCTGGGTGTGCCAGGCGCCTGCACAAGTTGCGTCAACATGGTCTGGAGGCATCACTCAATAGAAGTCTGGAACGCCAGAGTGTGTCTTCGCTACGCTGAGCTCCACCATCAGCTTGTTCGTAAAGTACGTCTGTGCTCTTCTGGGCGAACCATCTTTGAAGCAGACTTTTTTTGGATGCTCCTTTTCTTGGCGTAGTACTGGTTCACAGAGACTGTAGATGGTTTCGCAGTGTTGCAGAAGGATGTTGGCTGCCGAAAGGATTTTGTCGCAATCCACGGTGGACCTGACTCAATGCTGTGGAAGAGAAGAGTCAGATGAAGGCTGCAGAGGTCTGCACAAGCTGGGCTGCTGGGCTGAAAGTGAGATGCAGACAAGTTGCTCCCCCTTTTTATAGGCATGATAGGTGTCCCTTTGCATCCTCTTAGGCATTCCTCTTAGGCATCCTGTAGACATCCTTAATATCCGAGAATAGTCCCCTCTGCGAACGTTTTTTCTGTTTTAAACGCTTTGTTTCTGTTCTGCATCTGTTAGGCATCCGTTCTGCTTCCATTCTGTGTCCATTCTGCTTCCTCCCTGCATCCGTGTGGATGAGTTGCGCGGATGCGGAACGGATTGCCTAGCGGATATAGCGGATGCGTAACGGATGCAGAACGGATGCGTACAAGATGCAGAACGGACTAATGGGATACTTTTCCGCGCAAAAAGTTTTGAGCAGCCCAAAACTTTTGGAGTGGAATGAAACGTCAATAAACGGATGCTGGACGGAAAGAGAAGAAGCAAAACGGAGGCAGTGAGTACATAGCGTTTTCCAACGGATGGCAAGCTTTTTTGTCCATTTTACATCCTCTTTGCATCCGTTGGTGCAGTGTGACATGGGCTTAATTATTTCCATCAGTCTTCACACAAAAGACAAAAACAATGTAACCTATCAAAAGCTGCACCTTTGGAGACAAAACAGGAATGCAAGTCAAAATAGACAAGAAAATGGTAGAGCAACATCCTTCTACTCTGGATAAATTCAAATTGGATGAGATGGATTAAATTTCAGGATTTTGAAGGATCTGGCAAATGTAACATTGGAACTACTGAATAAAATCTTTCAGATATTCTTGAACATGGGAGAACTGCCAGAAAACTGGAAAACAGCTACTATGGTTCAAATCTTTAAAAAGGGAAAAAAATGTAGATCCAGGAAATTACAGACCAATCAATCTGACATCAATACATGAAAAAATCCTGAAAAGATAATCAATCAGCAGATTTATGAGCACTTATAAATGATCAAGACAATTGCTAGAAGCCAGCATGGGTTTGTTAAAAACAGATCATGCCAGACAAATCTTATTGCCTTCTTTGACAAAGTGCATCAGAGAAATGATATGGACATAGTTTATTAGACTCTAGTAAGGCATTTGACAAAATAGAGCATAGCCTACTTTTTGGTAAAATAAAACAATGTGGAATAGATAATACCAGTTGGATTTGCAATTGGCTGACCAACTGCACTCAGCATGTACTCCTCAGTTGATCTACAGCTACTTGGAAGGAAGCATACAGTGGGATACCTTAAGGTTCTAGCCTAGACCCAGTATTCTTCAAAATCTTCATAAATGATTAAGCTAATGGGAAATAAGGGGAACTCATCTAATTTTAAGATGATACCAAATTGGTGCAAATAGCTAATATTTTGGAAGACAGACTTAAGATTCAGATGGATTTTAACTTAAGCATTGGTAAGTCCTAGGTAAAAAGCCAAATGCACATATACAGAAGAGCCATGGTAGTGCAATGTTTAAACTGCAGCATTGCAGGTTAATTCTGTCAACTGCCAGAAGTTTGATACTGGCCAGCAAAAGGTTGATTCAGCTTTCCATCCTGAGATTGGTAAAATGAGGATCCAGATTGTAAGGGGCAATATGTTGACTCTGTAAACCACTTAGAGAGGTCTATAAAGCACTGTGAAGTGATAGGTTTTCTAGCTGTGGAGTTGTAGTTGCATATGGATATATTATGAAGTTGTAGGTGCATATGAACATAATATAGACCAGGAGTGTCAAACTCAAGGTCCAGGGGCTGGATCCAGCTCACAGAGTGCTTAAATCTGGCCTGTGGGGCCTGCCTGGAAACAGCAAAGGTCTGGCCCATGGTGCCTCTGCCAGTGAAAAAGGAGCTTGGGAAGGCTGCAATAAGTCTAAGTGCTATTGCTATAGGCGATACTACTCAACAGTGGTAACTGTTAAGGGATATAGGTATCCTAGTGGAGCACCTTAAGTATATGCCAGCCATGTGCTGCATCTGCCAAAAATCTTATGCAGTTCTAGATGGTATTTACAGGATAGTATTAAGATCATATGAAGCGATAGTACCACTGTATACAACATTAGTAAAACCTCTCTTGGAATAATGTTTCCAGTTCTGGTTACCATGATACAAAAAAATATGCTGAAACCCTAGGAAGAGTGCAGAGAAGAGCAACAAGGTTGATAGGAGACCTGGTGGCCAAACTGTATGATAAAGATTGAGAGAACTAGGTATGTCTTGCTTGTCTAACGATGAGGAGAATTGAGGTGACATGATAGCAGTCTTCCAGTAGTTGGCGGGTATTCTATCACATAGAAGAAGGGGTTTTCTCCAAAGCACCCAAAGCCAGGACAAGAAGTAAGAGGTGAAAGATGATAAAAGAGTGATCTAAACCAGAACTAAGAAATTTTTTGTGACAGTGAGAACAATTAATCAGTGAAACTGCTTGCTTTCAGAAGTTGTGAATGATCCATTATTGGAGGTTTTCAAGAAGTGATTGGACAACAGTTTGTCTGGAATGGTAGAGAGTTGGAGGAAAGTGTTGGACTAGAAGATCTCCAAGATCCTTTCCCACCCTGTTATTCTATGTTCTAAATAATGTTTGTGACAGGAAACTATCTGTATGCCATATATCCAAATACCTGTTTTCTTCAGGTACATTCCTTGAATTTTATTAGTATCACACTCATACCTTTGTCCCATTCTGTTTGGGTTCTATATTGTACTGATGCTCTCAATTCATAAACTGAAAGAGTATTTTTTTTTTACTAATGCCCATTGTGAATAGATTTGTTTGCTCCTTAATTTGATTTACTTCATCATTCTCTCCTTTTTTGAATTTTGTAGGACAGATGATCTTTCCGTATACAGTCTGGGTTCTACATCAAGCAACATTTTACCCCACTGGCCAAGATTAAAAGCTGCAATGTTTCCAAAGAGTCCTGTTTCACATTTATCAATTTGCAATAGCTGATGGCAATTGAGACATGATTTATGCAAATAAATATTGAAAAAGACAATTTAAATTGTTTGGTATCTAACAATTTAATGACATCTATTTTTCGTCTCTTCAGTGACCATGATTTGTTGTTCTGGCATAAGAAAAGCCTTGTACAATCTGCATTGCACTAGAGAAAAATCTTCACACATTTCATTTATCGTTTTCTTTTGCAGATAGTGTAATTGCCAAAAACCTTCCAGCTAAATTGTGTAATGCAACACATTGTAAAGATTTAGTAAGATTAGGAAAGCTATGGGATAAAAATGTATATGTTTGCAAATATATGTAAAATGAATGACAAAAATTATAAAGATATACTTTATAATAATTATAAAGAAAATACTCTGTGGTCAGTCATGAAGAAAATATTGAAACCATATATATTTGTATTTATTCAGCTTAACATTTCTACTCCAGTTATGATCTTATTGAGTTTGATCTAATTTGCTGACTATTGGATATTTAAAATATCTCTGTAAAATTGTCCAAGAATCACCATTTTTCTTTTCTTTTTTTAAAGTCATCTTTTTAAAAACTTTGTTAGTGTAAATTTACGATGTGGAATTTAGAATTTAAATCACATTTCTCTCTTGTATTTAAGGTCTTGATAATTTTCTGTTTCTCCCTCCCCCCCCCCCCCCNTTCTCCCTCCCCCCCCCCGCCACCATATGTTAGCCTTGGGAAACTATCTTTTGGCAAGTGTTATTTTGCCAACAACCTAGGACAATTGCAAATTGAAGCCACATGTCTAATTTTTCTGACAGTAGCTCTACAGCAGAGGTGTCAAACTGGTGTCCCATTGGCCAGATGTGTCATGTGCAGGCCACGTCCAGTCCAACTCCACGAATGGGAAAAATGTCATGAAACATCACATGACAGCAATGTGATATGTCAAGTTTGGCACCTGTATTCTCCCAAATGTTTGACAAAAATATCACCTACCATTCTATCTTTTAAATCAGTAGTGCTAAGGACTGAAACTTAAATCATCTGCATATCAAAATCACCTTTATTACTAAATTGTAGTAAACATGGCCTTGAATCATGACTACCTTCACCAGCAAAATCTACTACAAACTAGTTTTCAAAAGGGATTTAAGGAAGTTTCCCTCCCCATACTATCCACTATTTCTTTATTTCTACAAGAAAAAGAATATGGAACTGTCACTGAATTTAATTTCCCTAAAAAAAAAAAAAGNCTTTATTTCTACAAGAAAAAGAATATGGAACTGTCACTGAATTTAATTTCCCTAAAAAAAAAAAAAGGAGTGGATTCATGAAGAAAAAAGGATATGATAATGGGATTATGGTACTGATTCCTTTAAATCTAAACTTTATTAAACATCAAAATATCTACACTGCACCACCATCAAGGGCATTGATAACAGAAGCTGTACAGACTTGATCTATTTTCTCTTCAATTGTTTCATAGTATTCATAGAATTTTTAATCTTGCAAAGCCAGCCTTCTTTGACATAAAATAGAATTTTTCATTGGTTATTATTTAAACTGCTTCTGAGGTATGTGTTTCCACAAGGAACAAAGGAAAGTGTTGTGAGATAATGTTCCCAATCTGGTGCCACCCAGATATATTGATTTTATTGCAAAAGTAACATTGGCCATAAAAGCTGCAATAGAGGGATTTGTTGAGAGAGCAGGATCATGAAATGACACTATTGTGAATGTTGAGTGAGGGTTCTTGTTTTCATTTTATCCTATCCTTTTTCTTTAAAAATGGAATCAAAAGTAAACAACTCTATAAATTAATAACATTGAACATGAACATTATTTAGATCCATTATTTTTGCCCTATTGTTTTAGGGCTTCCATGTGACTCTTGCTTGGTATTAACTACTAGAAGTCAATGTTCTGGAAGCTGTAGACCAAAGTGCAAACAATTTATTTGATTCCTCTGGCCTTTAATTAAATATTTTGACAGGACTTACAGTTCACTGCATTAAAGTGATGCCTCCGAGCAAGAAATTAATTTATGCTTATTTTAATTGCTGGATTCCATTACAGAAATTGCTGCACAAAAACAAAATACAGTACATAAATAAAATATGAGTTCAAACAAATGAGTAATAATGACTATATCAGCTTAAAGGCAAATGGTGTTTAATATAAGAGGATATTTAAAATGTGAAAATTAAATCAGATTTATACTTCTGAGACCATTTTGAAGATATTGGTTTTTGTGTATGTACAAATCATTTTTCATACACATTGCTATATTCTTGATTATATGTTCTCCAGTTCTTTTGTGTATAGTTCTGAGACCATTTTGAAGATATTGGTTTTGTGTATGTACAAATCATTTTTTCATACACATTGCTATATTCTTGATTATATGTTCTCCAGATCTTTTGTGTATAGTTTTGTGTATAGTTTATATATTTGTATGATGTATCTCCTTTAATATCAAAGCATCCTAAAGGCAAGTATATTTGTTTCCACCAACTTAAGTTTTTTTCTTAATTCTCCAAAGGATTTGTTTAATTTTCCATACAGATCCCACATACTATGTGCATAATTCATCTTCTACTTGGAGTATTTTAACATGTTAATTTTATTTTCAACTAGCAAACAGAACAATTGAGACAATTATATAAAATTAAATATGAGACCCTCCCAAGTCTTTTTATAATATAAGATATTAGAAAAGAAGGGGAAAAGTTTGAATTTGGTGACACAATTTTAATTTATCTTTATCATCACCTCTGTTTTTACTGAGTGTAACCTAGATGATTGCAGTAGATTGAGAAAATAAATAAATTTGGTCCAGACATGCAAAAATTTGCTAGCAGAAATAAGAATGTTAATTTGAACAGTAGATATTTGATCATAGAGGTCTTTACCTGAAAAAGCAGAGTAAATACCATTCCTTAGCAAGTAAGGTAACAGAGCTAAAGGCTAAGTAAGTGATAAAGTGAATGTTTGTCAGATATTAAAAGGGAGGAAGTCTGTGTTAAATATAAAAGAGATGAAAAAAAATCTTATTGGTATATAGCTGCAGAGTTATGGTTGTACACTGATATATTATGAAGTTGCATATGGACATGATATAAACCAGGAGTGTCAAACTCAATTTCTGAGGGCTGGAACCAGCCCACAGAGTGCTGAAATCTGCCCCATGGGGCTGCCCTGGAAACAGCGAAGGACTGCCCATGGTGCCTCTGCCAGTGAAAACAGAGCTTGGGAGGGCTGTGGGCAGCTCCGAGTTCTGTTTTTACTGGCAGAGGGTTGCTGTCATGCCCCAGTTGGAATCTAATTCTGAGGGAGAGGTGGGACAGCTGACAGGGAGTGGGAATGTGGCTCAGGTGGCTGTGGAGGAAACTGGGGAAGGGCACAGGCTGGCTGGGCATTCAGAGGAAGACCCAGGCCTATCCCCTCTTCATCCTAGGGCATGCAGGGAGGAATAGATAAGGGAGCAATGTGATTTATGGGGAAGGAAAGGGTCCTGATCCACTTCATGGGTTGCAGCTGGGAAGACTGTTCAAAAGGGCAAACTGTGCATGGCAAAGTTGCTGGAAGCAAAACATCTGCTATCTTTGTTGAGGCTTATCTAGGTTTTGGTGTTCTCCCAACTGTGGGTGCTACCGTTTCTGCTACCGTTTCTCCAGAACTGGTCAGAACCTGCTGAATACCACTTCTGATATGTAGATATGTACCCAGTCAACACACTATATGAATGAAAGATGGAATTATTGTAACTATTAAAAATAAAAAAATGGGGAAAAAAGAGTTAAGAAAGGAAGGAAAAGTTCACCTAAGAACAAATCATTTGGTAGATCATCTATGAGAAGTTTAAAGCTTGATGTGTTAAGAGGCAGACATGTGGGCTAGATTCAGTTTGGAAGAGATCAAACCCCAAAAATGTGATTTAGCAGCCATAAAATCAATTGCATAAATATTTTTGCACAGATGTCTGATTTCTATGAGAATAAAGTTTAGAATTCTTTATTGGGCAAATCTGGTTGGACACACAAGGAATTTGTCTCCTGTGCATAAGCTCTCAATGTACATACAAACAACAAAGCAGTAAGTTATAGATCATAAATCATAAGATACAATCCTAAATCATAAGATACAACAATTATAAATCATATTATACCAAGAGGAGAAGGTAGTAGGAAAGAGAGGTGAGAAAGATGAAAAGTTGAGAAGGATGAGAAGATGACAAGGATAATAGCAACACAGCCTACTACATGGGTAAATATATTTGGGCAGAAGATAGAGCTGTAGGATTTAGTATTTAACAGAATGATAGAATGCAGGAAAGAAACTATCTTTGTGTCTAGATGTTTTGGCATTCACTGCCCTATAACAACATCTTGAGGGGAGAAGCTGAAACTATTTAGGAGGTTTTTCATGTATTGTATATGCCTTTCAACTCTCTGCCACAAGGATAGTTATCCCTTTGAATTCAGTACCTTGAATTATTTCACATGATTTGTTTCGTTATTATTTATATATTATTATGTACTCTTTAGGTACAATGACTTTTATGTTATGGTCCTCATGAATAGGATGCTGGAAGATTATATTTAATCTTGTAATAATACAACTCCCCATTTCTTTACACAGGTACTAGATAAAAATGTCAAGTATCATATATAAATCTAGATCTCAGATACAAATGATAAAGTTCTCAGATTAAAATCTGACATTTGAAAAGATTACACTATAAAAATGTCATGTCCATATAGCTAGAGAAACATGGCAATAGTTGCTGTTTTAATGGTGAAAGTTTATTTGAATTAAATTGAAGTCCTACTATGATTTTCCCCAGTGATTATAAACTGTATGTTAATTATTCTACCTTAAAATGGATTGTCATATTAAATTCAGCTACTGTGTGTTATCAATTGGTTCTGCATCTTTATTCATGCTTAAAAATGTCTATATTCATGAATGGAATCCTTTAGCTTAACAAACTTTGGAATTAAATGCAACCCACAAAGCAAGCATTTATCATTTGGAGATGCAACTGAATGCAAGTTCTGTTGAGGAATGTATTGTTTCAACCATTAACAGTCCAATCTGATTACAGGACACAATCTGCTTTTTGTGGAAGTCAATGCAAGCACAACAGCATCATTACCATCTGTGTCCTCAGCAGAGACTTCATATCTCAGTACTTAGCATTTCAAAAATCCTACAGATGTTGATAATGCATTATTCATTTAGTGACTGCCACAGCTGTGTTCTTTCAGTGCATTTTTAAGCAATCTGTCCTCTGACTCTAATTTGAATACCACGAGAGGAATATAATAATGAAGCTTATGACAGGGCTAGATTTCAGTAAAAGCCAGTACAGAAAAATGAAAACCTTAGAGGAACAAAGGATATATACAGATTTACTTTTCATATTCTATTTGATGACCAAAAAAATCTGCATCATAATCTTGCAATGTTCTGCATATGCATTACTGGGCATCTGAAGTAATAGCAAAACAGAAGAGTTGTATCAGAGCCATCTTTTACTCAGTTGTATCAGAGCCATCCTCACTTGAATCTTCAAGGATGAACTAATTTCTGACAGCAGAATTCAATTAAACAAAATTGACATCACATGTTTAGAGAAAAATGTAAGACAGATAAGCCATGTTTAATTTAATTTTTATTTTTTTTTGTTAAGAATAAATTTAGTTTCCTTGCTAAGAATGGCAATATCTGGTCATCCTGATATTGTTCAGTACCAATTCCCATCATAGCCAGCATAGTCATAAGGAATTATGATAGAAGATATTTAACATTTAAATTTAATTTACATGCTGGGTGAAGCATATAACACTGCACTGAAATCCTGAGTGTTGTTTTCAGTTGCTTGATTATATAGAAAGCTGAAATTATATATATATTTTATAATTCTCTCTCTCTCTCTTTTTCTCTCTCTCTCAGGAACTCACTAAATTACAGATAGTCTTTGACTTACAATCATTTGTTTAGGGTCCATTCAAGTTACTAAACAAAGTGACATGATCATTTTTCATTTTTGCAACCATTGCAGCAACCAACATGGTCACATGATCAACATGCTTGTCAATTGGTATTTATGACACTTGTAGTGTCCCAGGGTCATGTGATTACCTATTGCAATCCTCTGACAAACAAAGCCAATGGGAAAGTCAGATTCAATTAACAATCATGTTACTAACTTAACAATTGCAGTGATTTACATAACATATTAACAAGCAAGGTGGTAAAATGGGGCAAAACCCTCCAAGCAACTGTGTCGCTTAGCAACAGAAATTTTGGACTCAGCTGTGATGTTCCTGGAATAAGTTCTTTGTCAAAAGAAAAGAGAGCTATGGGCTTTGCCAAATAGGATCATAGGATATTTTTTATTCTTTGTTAAGGAGTTGCTGGTTTCAAGATGAATTTGATAAAGTTGGCTCTTTTTTTACTCTCCATTTTTAATTTCTGTGGGAGAGTCAGAAAGGTGATTGACTAGCAAGTACTTAAGTTTATGCTTTTTGTTAGATCAGGGGCAGAAGAACACAGGACACACTTGGCAATCAATCACCTTTATTTAGCTCAGTATGCTCTGCTGAAAAGCCTTATTCAAGGTAGATTTGTAGTCCCCACAGAGACACACTGACCCATCTGGCTTCATGGGGATCACTATGGGGGTCTCCCACCTGGCATGGTCCATTGGCTCTAAGATACCTTGGGCCACGAGCTTATCCAGTTGCTCATCTATCTTGGGCCATGGAGCAAATGGGACCTTCCTGAGTTTTATGCAGAAAGGGGCAACTTGGGGATCTAAGCTAAATGATATGGTGGACCTGCTATATTTGCCAATTTGCCATTAAATGCATCTGTGAATTCATCCATGAGGTCATCTTCCCAGCATCTGTCCTCGTTTTGGTGACATCACTAGTCCAAATTGCTCAAGCCACTCCAGTCCCAATAAGCTAGGCTGGTCCCAGTCTATTATGGTTAATTTCCCCTTGAAGCTTTTGAATGTGGTGTTGAAAACTCCTATTCCTAGCACTGGGATTCTGTTCCCCTGATAGTCCTTGAGGGTCAGCTTTTGGGGTTTGAGTGCTTCTAGTGTGATTCTGGAACTAGTTGTTGATTGTTGTCCAGGAGGCCATGGAGAGATATGATTCTGAGTAGACCTCCATTTTGCAGGGTCTTCCTTCTACGTGGACTGTCTCTGCCATTTTCCTTGCCTTGCAGGCACTTGAGTGACCAACGGTGATTGTCTGGTGGGTCTCCCCTCTATCTGTCTCAGGGTCTTCATTGTATCATGGTCTTCCACCTGCAGGCTTCCACTTTCCTGCTTGATGTGCTCTGGGCCACTGAGGGGCTTGGTTTTCTTTGTCTGCAGCCTACTGCATACTCTTGTGATGTGGCCTTTCTATCGCATTGCTGGCAGATGGCATCGTGGAACCTGCATTTGGCCCTGTGGTGGTTCCCTTCACATCCCGGGCACCATGCATTCTTTCTTCCTCTGTCTTGGGTTTGCAGATTCTACTCTGACCATAGTTGGTGGACTTCTTCATTCTCCTCTGTGTCTGGTTCTATCTCTCCATCCTCATAGTACATGGCGGTAGCTTTCTTTGGTTGGGCTAGCTTATTCATTTTCTTCATTGCCAGCACCAATTTCTGGGATGCCTCCATCACAGATGCCTCTTCCAGGGCTTCCTTGAATGTTATTTTTGGCCTCGAAAGTAGCTGACTTTGGAGAGTTAGGTCCCTTAGTCCAAAGACTAGGCTATCCCTCATGGTTTCGTCTATGTTTAGGAATTCACAGGCGGTGGTGATCTCCCTCAGTTTGCAATGAAATCTGCATTGGTCTTGCCTTCTTTTTGGTCCTGTCTGTAGATTAATGGCATTGTACCAGGGATGATGCCTGGGGTGTGTAGTGTGCCCATAGGATTTGTTCCAAGTCTGACTGGGTCATTGTCTTAAGCTCATTCATGGATGAGAGGGCCTTGGCCATCTTGAATATGGTCAGCCCTCAATGGGCAGGAACATGGCTCTTTTTCTCTGTTCAAAAAGGTTGAGCAAGTCATTTGCTTCCAGGAAAACGTGAAAGCAGTCCATGTACAAGTCCCAGTCTTCTCTGGCGGGATGTTGAATCCAGACATCTTGGCAGGTTGGTTGGTTTGCAATGTCTGTTGATGCCACATGGTTGTTAGTGTCATTGTTGTTCAGATCCCATCTCTGTCACCATTGTTAGATCATAGGCAGAAAAACACAGGAAACGCTTGGCAGTCACATTTTATTTAGCTCAGTATGCTCTGCTGTGGCTAGCCACAGCAGTCACTTTATAAAGGAGCTGTCCACGGCTTCAGTCACTGATGTGAGTTTATTTTTCCCACGCCAGACTCCAAACCGCTGATTGGTCCTACATCAGGCACGTTGGGTTTCTTTTAATATTTAACACTTTTAACATATTTTCAAACATTAAAAGAGGACCACACAGGATGAAATAACTATGGAAGATGGGAACACATTTCCAAAATCTAAATGAAAGCAAAGTTATGTTCCTTTTAGATCCATCACTGAAAACAAAGAGAAGAGAACCTGTTATAGTTGTGAAACAAACAAGAAAAATTGGCAATTTATCAGGCACAAATAATGAATTCAACATATACAGAACCTGACATATATGACAGGATTTCTTCTAATTGAAAAACCATTTCTCCTTTGTAATGCCAGCAATTTTGTCATTTCATAAATAATGTTTCTGAATTGTCATGCCTTGTTAACAGCAGAAATGTCTTGCATTTCCACTTAATTATATATCAGCTTTTTAAAAAGAATACTCCTCTTGTTAGAGTAAATTGCACTATGTTTTAGTATGCTAGCATTTCACCTCTTAAAACAAGAGTCACAAATGAAATATATGCAGTATCATCATCACTTCTATAGGATATTGGTTAAATCAAGAAACAAAAGAAAGCCCTTCTGGTTAAAAACATTAAAACAATTTATGGCCTTCTTTGAGTTAAATGTCAAGGCTTGAATGACAATAAAGTTTTATTGATATGCAAATAGAGTTGGATGGTAAAATTTGGATGGATCTTATTTGGAAGGATCATTTGCTCTAGCATAGGGGTGTCAAACTCGCATCATCACGGAAATGTCCAGTGACATATGCAACTTTTTTCCCCTTCGCTAAATGGGAGTGGGTGTGACCAACATGGGATACATCTGGCCTATGGGCTATGAGTTTGCCAGACCTGATCTAGCAGTTCCTTCACTCTGGATTAAAGGCCATGTCACACTGCACCAACGGATGCAAAGAGGATGTAAAACGGACAAAAAAGCTTGCCATCCGTTGGAA
>BHFT01081307.1:0-13751 GCA_004320025.1 Laticauda laticaudata
GGCAAGTTTTCTCCCCCCCACCCCCGCCCTTCCCCGCCACCTCTGCCCTTTCCCCCCATTTCTCTTCACCTCATGTAGTTCTAACGAACGATACAAGAAATGGTGGAGAAACGCATGGTTTTAATAGGCCTAAATTTAGGGGCAGGGCTTAATTTCACCTCATGCCTAGAAATCATGCTGGGCCTTCTTATTGGTGGAGGCTGTGTTGTTGGAGAAACACGGTAGAAAAAATTATATAGTATATATATTTTTCAATCATCTGTAAGTGAAGAACATAAGTTTGACAATATAATAAGGAACAATTACACTGTTCAGAACTTTATCAAATTTTGTACAGACAATGTACCGGATTTACTCAGCTCAGAGCAGGCATATGTTATGTATAAATGGAAAAAGTAATATTGATGTTTGTACTTCAAATGAGAACAGTTTTAATAGGTCAGTCTTTAAAAAACAAAATATTTGTTCCTTGGAGAATGGGGCCTTTCCAGTCTGGTGCTATGGAAAAGGCAAAGGCCTCCAACTCCAACAACATTTATTTGGAAGCCTAAGCATTTGCCAGATGGATCAATGTAATCTACAATGTCAAAGAAAATGTCAAAGAAAAACATTAGTTTGGAAGAAAGCTGTTGCACTTCAAGCAATGTTGAATGAAATAGTCACTGGGTATCTTTGGCTTAATCAGAACATAACCTTTTGGACTACTGCATTTCATTAACTAAACAGTTAATGAAATGCAGTAGTAGGGCATTTTTTTCTCCAAGTTATTTTATCGTTTTAGTCACAAGCTCTGAACAAAAAATCAGGAGAAAAATTGTTTCCCATATCAGCTGATAAATCTAGTGGGCTGTATTGCTTAGCATGATCTCATCTAAATAAATCTGAAGATAAACCTGAGTTAGTTAAAGAGTTACCAGATATCTGAACAGGCAAAGGTGGACATGGACAATTAGAAAGAAGAACAAATGGTAGAGGGGAAAAGGAGGACACACTATTTAACTTTCTTGGCATTAGCAACAAAAATTACAGTAAAAACTGGTGAAAAAAGAATTAGGCATAGGTGGATGGACAGACGGACAGACAGGCAGACTGACTGACTTATATAGATAAAAGATTACATTTTCCAGACAGACAGACATATACAGAACTTACAAAAAAGACATACAAAATATTACATTTTCAGTATCAAAAACACTAGGTTTTCATATGCAGGAATGTGTGCTTGTAACTGCTTACAGTCTTTTCAATTTCAGACAAACTGAATGGAGAGTTACTAATCAACCCTAGTTACTTGTTACAGAGCTGGGATACATGTGGTTAGCAGCTTTTTGGGAAATGCTTGTTTATACATCAGGAACAAATGAAACTACAGTACGGTGCACTCTTTCTACAATCTCAACATCCTGGTTATATTGTGACCAAAACAGGTTTTATACATTCTAAAACAAGTATGACATATACCTAAACTCTATAGTAGATAATTATACAGGAGAATATGATACAATGTATAGTCTTCTCTAACTTGTGCCCTCCAAATGTATTCCCAAAAATGTCCATAAAAATATGATGGCTGAGAAATTTTGGGAGCCACTCTCCCCATCTTGATGTACCTAACTGGTATCAGACATCACTCTAGGCACAACAAAAATCAGCTACTAGAAACGAAATTCTACCTTGAGTAAAAGCAAAATTTTCAGATTCAATATGGCTAGATAACATGCTTTACTGCTAAAAAGAACATAAAAAGTACATAAGAATCAATATTTTTCATGTGAAGCCCAAAGTTTAAATCCTGACTTTTGCCTCCTTCCCCTCCGAGTCAACAGATTTTAACTATTCTCTTTCCAGCCTTGAGAGTTGTAAACATCTGTTTCATGTTTACATAATGGATCTGTCCTTCTTGTGATTCCAACTCTAAAGCCACTGGCCTTTGTAACTGGAAAAAGCTGGTATTTCTAATATTTTTTATTTAACACAATATTTTTGGTATAAGAGCAATCTTCAAATACTTAGATGGGGGAAATTATTTACTTTATAATTACCTCTATTATAAAGGGGAGTTTTATGAAAATGGTTTATCTCATAGACCTATTCCAAGACAAAAAAACCTCTACTAAATATCAGAAAAAAGTTAAAGAATTATGAAAAATGAAGTTGGTGCCAATACGTTACATTAACATTCCCCCAATTTTAAGAATGCAGTTTCAAAAGTAGACCCTTCCTCTCTTCCCAACCTAGTTTTCCTTACATAAAGAGCATAGCGAGAAATGTATTATTTTTGCAAATACACTGGCTCAATTCATATTTCATGTTAGATATGAACTCAATTTAAATTAAACTACAAGTATTTCATTTCATTTAGATCTTTCTCACATTTATCTGAAATAGCTTAATTCCATTTGATTCCTATTGAATCCCTGTAAGAAAGATTAGCCAATGGTTTTGTATTTCAAATACAAATCTATTTCTCAACAATAGTGCCTTCTTTGGATCCAAATGCATTCTCTCTTTCTGCTTATGGTTATGTTTGTTTTAATAATTTGCAAGACAAATGATTTATTTCTTTAATTATATAGTATAAAGAATTTTATTAGTCACTGAAATAAAGATTTAAAGGTCACCAAATTTTAAGCTGATATATATAAATCTTTTGAAGAAATATGATCTTGCTCAGCTGGTTATCACCAACATGCAATGAATGACGGTAAAGCATGAAACTGGAAATCTAATAAATATAATCATATTCTTCTGAGAATTGGAAGAGGTAGGTATTTCAGCTGTTTAACATACATTTGGTTAAATTGGCAAAGAAAGAGTGTAGAAAACAGAAAATGACAGTCTGGAAACAGGAGCCAATCAACCATATTATTTCTATCCTGTGTATACAATGGGTTCAATTTCTAAACACTATATTGTGACTGATATAATTAGAAACCACAATGTTTTCTTTTAAAAAGATTCAATTAATGATACATCAGACAAAAAAAAATAACAAATGCCTACAATCCTCCAAGAACACCTTGTTAAAACAAACTGAAATAAACATTTGCAACATTACAGTATTCTATGTTTAAAAGTTTATAAATTTGAGCCTGGCTATACTAATGACAGAGATCTGATACAATTTTGCTAAGACTCTAGAAATAAATATTCCTCAATAACATATACCTAATTCACTTGTATAATACATTCAGAGACTAAACAGCTTTAAGTGAAAATCTAATATTCTGAACACGGCTCACTGACTTGGACCCCAAAGTAGATCTCACCATTAAACATTTATAGGAATAAGGGAGTACTGATAGAAGCATTTAAAATAAAACTATTTTAAACACGAATCAAAAGTAATAAAAATGAGAGGCTAGCAACCCCACATTAAGTCATCAATACAGTCATCAACCTTGGGCTGGTTTTCTGTAATTTGAGCAATTTTGGG
Source organism: Laticauda laticaudata (assembly GCA_004320025.1). Classification (NCBI taxonomy): domain Eukaryota; kingdom Metazoa; phylum Chordata; class Lepidosauria; order Squamata; family Elapidae; genus Laticauda; species Laticauda laticaudata. Next base: position 3,437 of record BHFT01081307.1, read on the forward strand.
TGCCACAAAAGGAAAACATATAATACAGTATATCTAAAATCACTGAATTACTTTAAATACATTTTAAACATCTGATACATGTTATTAACTTTAACTGAACTACTTATACTGACTATTAAAATGAAATAATAATGGGAAAGAAGAAAGATATTTCTTTACTTTGCTTTTAATGAATCAGTAATTAAATCTAGAAGTATTTTAAACTTGTAAAAGGGGAGATTGGAAGCTATGAGCATGCAAATCTCTATAAAAGATATAGACCAAGTATAATATTTCCTCAGATTTTTTCCACAACTTTTTACTTTCACTTAGTCCATCACAGAAAGTTTTTTGAACTGTAATATCAGTCTTTCAGGGTAGATCAGATCAAGAAACATTACAAGAACTGCTGGAACAGTACTGTTGCCGGGTATAACAGAGTTTTGAAGACCTGCAGAATCCCCCCCCCCCCCCNATCCCCCCCCCCCCGCTGTCCAGAATCAAGGTGGGCTTATTTTGAATCTCTTTCTCATGGTCCCTCCTTTCCTAGTTGTGAGTTATCATTTACTGTCTTCTTTATTATCTTTTAACAATTCTGCTAACAGTTCCTTCTTGCATCAACATTATATCTCTACAATCGTCTACATACAATGATTTTGGCATGATACTTTCACAAAGTAATGTTTATGACAAAAGTAAAATTTAATTTTCCAAGTCGAGAACTCCACTTAAATATATGGAAAAGAACAGTATTTAAATATTTATTGCCTTTACTTGATTTTTATCCTGCCTTTCATTCAAGAGCTCACCGTGGAACACTCACTTGGTGTTCCCTCCTATTTTTCCATAAACAAATATGTAAAGTAAGTTCGGCTGGAGAGATAGTGACTTCCCCCAAAAGAATCCAGTGACCTTCTGTAGCTGAAGATAGATCTTCAGTTTCCTGTTCCAATATCTTACCCATTATGCCGCTGGCTCTATTTTAATTTATTTGAATTGTAGATAAACATTCCCCTAGATAGATTTCATTTAAACATTTTTTAAATGTGTGAAACATTTAAACGTGATGGAGGAGAAAGTAAAGAAAGTAAAGTGACATGGGAGATAAAAATAGTATCTTCCAAATAATTTATAAATCTATCCTGTCACACTATAACTTCAATGGAAGAGGCACCTGCAATTTGTCCCATTTGTGCTGAAATGTTTAAAAAAGATATCTTACTATAGAAATTTGATAAAAACGGGTGTCTGATGTAGATTTGTATCTGCAGGTTCATAACTATTTTAATCCCATAGTTCTGACACTTTACTTTGCCAAAATTTAAAAAGAGAAAAGAAAACACACTTAAAACTTGCTAAAATAAAACCCTATAATCATGTGAAGTGGCATTCAAAAAAGGGCATTATTTTCTTCCTCCACAATGCTGTAAATAGATTCTACAAACTTCTACGTAAAACCACCTATACTAATAAGAATAAGGATGTGATGCATGTTTGTCTGTTATAAAATATCACCAGTTCCCCATGTCAACCAAGAGATATAAAAAGATCAAGAATGATGATTCCTTCCAGGATATCACTGTTCCTCAGCCATAGCCATAGCATAGAATTAACATAATGCAGGCAGCTTCAAAGCAAGAATATATTTTATTTCAATTCAGAAACACAAGATCTATAATACTCTAACTTCTTTTTCTTCCACATTTCATAAAATTGTTATTAATGTCAGATTAACTCCTTTAGCCTAGACTACATATGCACTGAAGCCACGTGTGCTTTGAAAATTATTTTAAAGAAACAAGCCTGAAAAAGGGTGCAAATTGTATATTTTTTAGCTCCAAAGGAAATCTGAGAAAAGGATGGTTTGCTGTAATAAATAGCAGAGAATTGCTAGGCTCACATGAGATCTGAACCATTATTTCAGGATTATCCCAGTCATAATATATTTTGAGACAAATCATCAGACCAAATTCACAACCAAATCTAAAGTATAGGAAATTCCAGTTGGATAAAAAAAAAAAAAGGAGTAAGGATAGACTAGAGATTTAGTAGCAAGTTTTGTCTGCATACCATTGTGCGAGATGGAGAGCTGGCAAACCAATCTTCTTCCTTCAGTGTGACTCTGATAAATATGATTATAGACCAAGATACAATTAAGAAACCAGTGTAATACTAATTACACTGAAAACTAATCTTTGGCTGTATATTTATAAAATACCTATGTTCAGTGTTTCTACTTTAAGGCTGGGGTTCACAGGGGTTTGGGAGATCCTCTAACTAAGATTCTGCACAGTACAGAGAACCCCCAAATCCCACTCCTAGCTGGCCCCACCCACCCTGCCCCTCCACTTTCAGGAGTCCCCACATGGCCCATTTTGGATGCAGGTAAGTGCAGGGCGCATGTGGAGGCTTGGGGAGGGCAAAAAATGGGTCTCCCAGAAGTTCGGGAAGGCTGGAAACAGGTCTGTTTCTGGCTTCCAGAGCGCTTCTGAATCCCAGGGAGGCAATGCCCTCTCACCGTGGTGCAGGAGGCCAATTAGGCCATGCCCACCATGACCATGCCCATCCAGCAACCAGGCAGAGAACCTATTGCTAAAATTTTTGAAGCCCACCCCTGCTTTAAGATGCTATTTTTAAAAAAAAGATGCTTAGGTTACAATTATTCTAGTTGAATTGTGCTATAATAAATGTGTAACCACAAATCTATTTAGAATATATGAGACAAAGTAATCTAAGTCCAGTTACAAATGTATTGTTTTATATACTGTGTAAACATAATGTGAAATTATGTCTTTTTTCAGAAAAAAATGCAGTGGAAAACAATAGAAGCATTGAGATCTAAAATTGGAAGTTTGTCAGTTTGTTCCAAATTTTCACTATTCAGGTAGCATGTATATATCAAGAGCCTTTTTTTCAGGCAGCCACTGTGTTGGCAACCTCTTTGTCTGCCAGTTAAATCACCCAGCAACCTATTATACTAGCAAAAAGCACCTACGGATCCAGAATCAACATGCTACAGCTGCACTTAATCGAGCCACAAAACAAGCTCAAGAGGATGGAAAATGTGATATGCTTCACCACAGCTGAATGGCTGGGACAATGAACAAAGAATAATGGGAAATAACTGTTCTTTGTAGGAAAAGGCAACAAAGAAAGACACATTTTCTCCTACACAAGCATGCATAATAAAAGCAAAAAGTTCATGCATTATCTGGATATCCAAATATATGCTCCAACAGATATGAAATCTCCTTTGAATCTTCATATACAGTTTGTTGGACACTCATAAGTGAGTTGCTACTGCCTTTATTCTGTGATTTTTCTTTTTTTCCCCAATTTTGTCTATCTTGGTGTACCTCCCATTTAAGTCCTAAGCAAGCCATTGTAATTTTCAAGTCTCGGTCAGCCAAGTGCTGCCACCTACTGACACTCAATAGATATGTTGGACAATGTGCCATGAGTGGATGTGAACTTTAGTAACCATATATAAACATATTCTCCAGTATGGTCTGTGTCCAACTTGCCCTTTCAGAGCTCCCAATGATGCACCCATTGCTACTATAATCAAGTCCATGTACCTTGCAGCTGGGTGTCTTCTAATTACTTCCTCCTTTCCTATCTTTTTAGTATTCTCAAGAAAGGTAAGTCTTCACATAATGAAGACTGAAATAGGATAATTTCAGCCTGGACATTTTTGACTCAACTGCGTTTTAAGAACTTCATGGCAGCTCTACCACATGAGACTTTGGCATTTTTCTTGACTGCTATTTTCTTGACTGTTGACAGTTAAACCTAAAAGGCACAGGATCTCTACCACTTCAATATCTTTATTGTCAGTTCTGGTGACTTGATCTGTTATTAGTTTGATTTTCTTTATGTTTAATTTCAATCCTACTTCTTTTCTTTGTGCTCCTTGAAAATTTCATTTCCAGACCTTCCAAATCCTTTGTATTTTTAGCTATTAAAATAGCATCCCCACTATTTTTAATCCTTTCTCAGTCTGGAAACAGTCTGTTTCAGTATGATTGTGGTTTCCTATTTTGTGTGCAGATTTTGCACGAGGATAATGAAGTGTTCTAGGGTTCCCATTTTCCAAAGCATAGTTCCTCTGTTCTATAGTTTGACATGATCAATACAATTTAAGGTCATTCTATAATCAATGAAGTACATATAGATTTATTTTTTTACATTGTTTAGCCTTTTCAATCAGCCAGTATGCCTCAACATCAATGGGTGATATTCCTTGGCTTGAACATCTAGCATCTTTCTTTCCACATAGGATTCTAATTTGTATAGGATGATCCTAAGCTTTATTTTGCTAGTAGATGAGAATTTGGATATCATACAATAGTTTTCAGAGTCTCTTAAATTATCCAGTTTTGTTGGCATAGATTATAACAATTACTGATGATGGGTCCATTGCTTGCCAGAGAGCGAATATAACTTCATCTTCTAGTACTAGAAGTTCTTATAAATAGAAAAATCTAGTCAAAAAGCAGAAGTTATTTGTTGATAACAAATAAAATGTGTTAGTTTGAAAAGGTACTTCCAGTTTCTTTCCAATTTTTGTAACTAGGAAATATCTTCTAACATGGATGTTAACATTCTATACTATAGAATGGGTGTTGGTATAATTTCCTGAGAACGCCCTTTCTATCTATATTGCAAGAGAGTCCAGGAATGGGTTAAGCTCCTCCTTCTGATGCCATATCTTTTGGCTCAGCTCAGGACTCTGGAGGCAGCGTGGATGAGGATACTCATTTCATCTGTGTTTGATCTACTGTGAATCTATTATTATCTGCTTATTAGTATCCTTCAGCATACCAATTCAAGGTTGGAACCTCTTGAGTTTGGAGATCTTTTGGAAGATTTTCTATTTTCATTTTCAATATCGGTACAGATGTCATGATAATACTGCTTTTTTTTTTCTAACAGTTCTCTAAAAGTTTTTCTAAGATCTCTCTCTTGGTTTGGCTTCTTTTCTAGATAACATTCACCATTTGTTCTGATATCTATTTTTTCTGCTTCTTGTTCTTTGGCAATCTTTTCCCATATTCTTCCTCAATAATTTTAAAAATTTCATTCCACAATTCCTCTGGTTCTCTATTTCACAAAATTCAGAACTTCAAAATAATTTCCAATGTTCTCTTTGAAAATTGTGGTTATATGTTCAAAATCGTATTATGGAAACTGGTTGGTTCCGTTCCCCACTTTGATTTTGACTCTTATTTTGACAATCTTGACTTAAAATGTGAACATAAGGATTTTGTAAGCTTTGTGTAAACTGTCCCACAGACATCCCCTTGTTATGTCTTTACTATTACAACTGAGTTATTCTACCTCCTTGTATCAACAATATATTCGATTTGATTTCTATGTACTCCATCTGGTTATATGAGGTACATAGATTTTTTTGGCTTCTTTGAAGGTACTGTAGTGTCTGCAATAAATGATTCATTGTATTTATTTCTATTTTGATAGATATACAGATGGCTTGTCTCCATTTTAAGAACATTATTCTTAGGACTTTCAAAGGAGTAGCAATATTACTCCACTAAAAGCAATTAAATTAGTAAAAAAAACCACCCCCCCTCAAAATATAAATAAATACAGTGGGATTATATCTTTGTCATCCATGCTTTGCTGCACAAAATTTATAAATCAAAATATGAAATCATACTTTATTTTATATCTATATATAAATATATATAAATTTTATATTTATTTTATATTTTATAAAAATAATATATTTATATTTTATTTTATATCATACATACAAGTCTTTATTTTAGCTTTGGTTATTGGGTAATTCCAAATGTGCCAATAACACATATAATTTAACCCCACAATAACACTACAAAAGTGGAAAAAATCACATAGAACTACATTTTCCTCACTGAAAAAAATTCTTAAGTTCTGTTTCAAAGTTATAAAAATATGTATTTGACATTTCAGTGAGTTGTGATTGATCAAGTTCATGTGACAAAACCTACTTCTGATCCTTGGATTTGAGTCTGGAGAATGTAACAATTTACTAATTCACTAATAGTAAAATAGAAACTGGTGATCATTTTTTTCAAAAGCACATTGAAAAACAAAATAAAGGCTAGGTCCCACTGGCCGACGGATGCAAAATGTATGCAAGAAGGACACAGTGGACGAGCAAAATTTCGGGGGTGGCTCCATCCGTAGTTACCCGCGTCCAAAAAAGTGTTTGCCCCAAATTTGCATAAAACAAACGGAAAACAATGGAAAGGAACGGACGGGGTTAGTACGTTAGGCGAGGGATGTTAAACGGATGTTCGTAGGGAAGCTAGCGGATTGGAAGCGGATGACAATTCCGAAGGGCTTCCGGGGGAGAATTTGCAAGTGGACGCATAAGCAGAGGAGCAGATGGCGTAAGGCAGATGACGCGGATGCATCACAAGACGCCTATAGGGATGCATAGCAGATGCGTAGCAGATGCATAGCCAGATGCAAAGCATTCACTGCGCTATGCGGGGAGGATGAAATTGAATCAGCTCCACAGGATATAAAAGGATGCAGGCTCCCCAAAAAAGCAGTCAGCATTCAGGAGCATGCTGCCACAGACATCTTCAAAATAACACGCATGGTTTGGTCCAGTCAGGGAAGAAAGAGGGACTGCTGCCTACTCCCTACCAGCCTGGCAAGAAGGAGAGAACCACCACACACCACCCCCTGGCACTGACTCTGAAGCTGCTGGTTGCTTCTGCTGCTGGTGTGGTAGTGGCTGGTGGTGTGCTGGTGCTTCTCCTGCTGATGCTGTCTTGGTGCTTCTCTGCTGGATGCTGGTGGTGGTGGTGGTGGTGCTTGCCTGTGGTGGACCAGCCCCAAGGCCCTTCAAAGCCCTTGCTTGCTCAAGCCCCTGAAGGGCCCCTGCTGCTTCAAGCCCCAGCCAGCAGGGGAGGTAAGGAAGGCAAGGGAAGAAGGAAGGGGGAGAGGAAATAATACACACGCCTTTCGAGGAAGCATGAGGAGGGTCTTGGGAATGGCTGAGGGAGAACAGAGTACCTGTGGAGAGAAAGGCCGGCAGACTCTATCGCGACACAAGGAAAAAACAGCCAGCTTGGAAGAGGACAGGCAGAGAGCCTGGGCTTTACAGACTTCAAGACCTACTCCCTGGGAATGGTGGAAGCACATGCACACCTGGTATGGGCAGCTACACCTCAAATATCGCGCCGGCTTGGCTGTCAGGCTCACTGACCGTAAGATGTACGTCATGGCCAAAGTGCAAGCTTCCTGGAGGGTGAGGTTCCGCCACCAAGAGGCAGCCCCCTCTGACAACCCTCTCCCTCAAACAGCCACAGACAAGCAGTCTTCTTCCAGCCAGGAGAGCAGCTGCCCCTGTCCAGGCAGGGTGTCTTTCGGAGGGCCCCATGGCAGAAACCCCCCCGACAGACCCCCATGCCAGAGGACGTGGAGGGATCCCCGTCGTAACAAATGTGGAGTAGAAAACGGCAGCCAAAAGAGACCAAACCCACCACCACAACCTCAGCTCACCTCCACAGAGAAAGCAGGCAGAGAGCAGAGGCAAAGACTGGAGGGGCCAGAGCACACTGGTCCCTGCTGGGAGATCAGGGACACAATTCAAAACCGCACAGATCTTCTCTCTCAGCTTGGTCCACAGCAACATACCATCCTTGAACCTGGCAAGCCCTTCATCACGTACTGTAGCCAGCCATCAGTGGACCTGCCCGAGGCCCAGTACCAAGGTGATGAAGCAGAAATCACAGCCACTTACTTGCCACAACCCTCCAGGCCCAAGCCCTGAACCTGCTCCGACCAGTTCCAGGTCTTGCTCCTCCACCCCAGGCGATGTCCACAGCCCTCCACGGCTTTCAACAGCCCTCACCTTACCAGGCTACGAAGTACCAGACAACTTCCCACAGCAGAGGCACAGCCCTTCCACGTCCAGGCCCAGCGTTTCATCGCACGCCACAGAACGCCCTCACCTCGGCCCAGCTGCAACCCAGACAAGCCCCACTACCACTCCTCCTCTCCTCCAACCACAAGCCAAGCCCGTTCAACGGACCAATCTTGTCATCCAGTTCTTGGGCGCTGACATCCCAGGTACTTGATGAGGGCCTCTCAACCTCACGCGGACTGAGTCAGCTTCTTGGAGAGCTTTCCAACCCACACCATCCCCTGTTGTACTCTCGGGCCAAGCACCCCAATGGTGCTCAGACCAGCACTCAGTCTACAGCCACCTCCACATTTCCTCGGCCGCTTTGACAGCTGAGGTCCATGGACATGCCTCAAGAGTGACTTGAGAATAATGCCAGAAGAATTGAGTTTTGTTATCTGTTCACGTTAGCTTTGGCTTAAGACAACTTGGTTTCATTTTGCTTTTTTTAATAAAGTCATACAGTTTACTGAAGACAGTTGTTAATAAAAGGTTATCTTGCTTCCACACACTTGGTTCATTTTATTCACTTAAATAAAGTGTTGGTGAAAAACTTTGAAAAATGATTAAGCCTTTGCAATGCTTGTGCGATGGTAACGATAGTTGTGGAATGGGTAAAGGATAAGTTGTGTTGGGATAGGTATAAGGATAGCTGTGGGATAGATAAACCCCCAGTGCAAAGGCATATAGTTGGGACTGTCTGGTCCACCCTCCCAGCTGCCCACACATATGGCCCTTTTTTATCAATAACAAATTTATTTCAATTGATCAACACATTTCAAAATAAAAAACAAAGCTCTTTTAGTAGTGCCTATTTCATTGTAGGACCAACTCAAACATAATGGCACAATTCTCATCAGTGGTGATTGAAGAACAAGCCCTCAAGGAAAGCATTCATTTACTCCACTGGGGAGTTAGCACACAGTTGTTTCATAAGATTGCGCTGTTCTTTCCCTTCACGTGAAGCTCTGTTGGCTTGTACATATCACACAGTGTCTATCAGGTTTCGTCTTTGCCCTCCATTCACCAGGCTCCCCATGTCCCATTCCTTGTTGGATGGTCCCAGAAGGCCTGTTCTGCAACCACTGGGTAAGCGGTGCGCATAGAGATTGTGCAGGATGACAGCAAGCTTGCAACGATGCCCTCCCTCAGGGTATCCCTGGGTGGATGCTTGCATGGTTGGTGAGAAGTACCTGGAAACCTGTTGGACAGGAGCCAAAGGCTTTCTCCAACCAACACGTCTTTGCCCTGGACAGCCTGTAGTTTTGAAAGATCCCTCTCTTCACTGGGTGCGGTATTCTTGTAGTGCTTCATTGAGGTAGGTTCTGAGGGAGAAGGTGCGTCCATCACCCAAGATGAAGTAGGGCACATCTTGTATGTCATTGGGTAGGGTTTCTGGATCTGGAAACCCAATGATGGGTTTGCGTTTCCCAGCCATCCTTGAAGGTCACTGGCGTTCTATACCTTGGCTTATCTGAAGCTGACCCTTGCCCTGAAGCATCGATATACCTGAAACTTGTTAGTCAGCCCTCAACCATGGGCATAAGAGGATGATACTGAAGCCCTTGTAGTTGTAATAAGAGGACCCTGAGTTGGGCGAGAGCTTTGCAGGGCCACGTGCTTCCCATCTGTGGGTTTCCAACGGTTGGGGGAAAGTTCCACCTCTGATACCACTGTTCCTGCAACTTTCTTCCTCACAGCTTTCTTCAGTGGTGGGAACTGGAGGAGCCCTCCACGTATTCTTCAATGTGCCTCCCACCACTTCTCTGACCACTTTGCCTATTGGTGTTGTGTGGCACCCTCCAGGCATACCACATGTTCTGTATGTGGTTTCCAGAGCAGGTGGCCGTAGGAGTCAGTGCCACCTTCAGTCCCAGGGTTCCAGGTTGGACAGATGTTGGTGCTTGCTGGTTCAACCTGGACTCAGACGCTACGTCTTACTAATTTCATCAAACATGGCTGGTGGCATCCCTCATGAGTGCTGGAACTGCCGAGGGTCTTCATTCCTTAGCTCCAGCCATCAGCTTGTCCATTACAGTCCAAACTCCACTCTTCTCCTATCATTGTCGGACCCACACATCTCTTTGAAACGTTCTCTTTCTTCTCCTTGCGTTAGAAAATGTGAAACAGTCTGCAGAGGCTTGCTGGTATTGAATGTCGCAGCTACCATTAAAGGGACTGTGTTATGATTCATTGGTGGGACATTCAATGGATGATGTGGAAAGTGCAAGGACAAGGGTGAAGAGGGTCTTGTACACCCACGGTTTGCTGGACTCATTACTGAGATCCCAGGTGATTTCCTCCCCTTTTAATAGAAAATATCGGTTTTCCGTGAGGTGGTCTTCCACAATACTCTAGGCAATACTCCAGACATTCTAAATATCGAGATACGTCCCATATTCAAACCGTCTT
>BHFT01081313.1:0-19305 GCA_004320025.1 Laticauda laticaudata
ACTTCCATACAGAAGCCTGATGATGGCAGATGAGATTCTGCTGAAACGTTGCTACAACTTTAACAGAACTACAACGATAATTATGTTGATTTATCTCTGATTTTTCTCTTTTTAGAAATACCCATTCCTACAGGTTTTGTGTTTATTGCTTAGTGTGACATATAGATGGAGAACATCACAATATCCTCTCTGAGAAATGTGAAATATATTGAGAAAAATTGCTTTATGGACAATATTTTTTCGTGAAAATCTCTTGTCTTAATTCTTCTTTTATCATTTGAATTCCCAGTGTCGAACAACAAATTATTCCTTGATGGTATTGTCACATACACCATTACATTTCTATCCAAAAATGCTTTGAGCTTTTCTTTCCTCAGAATCTGGAATTTCCAAAAAGTTTAAGAAAAGGGATTTGGATTCTCTCCCAATATATAGCAATCCAATACAACACTGAATTTAATTGTATGATTGTCAGTGTACATACTTGTAGGGGCACTCAAAGAATGCCAAAATCAATATTTCAATCATGCCCTACTTGATGTTTCAAGCTTTCTTTCAGATAATAAGTACATGGAACAGTTGATTACAACCATGACATTTGCTTCCCAAATTCCCAAAGCCAAATATTTCCAGGGCTGAAATATCCAAATGGATACTGTGTCTCTTACATCTTCTCCTTTGTGGAAACAAAACACAGGATCCAAAATAAATAATCAAGATTCACTGCAGGGTTTGTTCTTTAATAAGCACAACAGGTGCTCTCTAATATTGAGCCACACCCCTACAGAGAAAAGAATGCAACTCTATTGATACTTCTCAGGGAAAATGTGGAAACTAATGCACAAGTAAGGGTGGGATTCAAAATTTTTAACAACCAGTTCTGTGGGTGTGGCTTAGGTGGTAGGCGTGGCTTGGTGGTCATGTGACTGGATGGACATGGCTTGGTGGTCATGTTATTGGCTGGGTGTGGCCAATTCAATATTACTCACATCAAGGCACACATCTCCCCATCTGGCCTCTCATGACTGTGGGGATGCTGCAACAGTCGTAAGTGTGAAAAATGGTCATAAGTCACTTTTTTCAGTGCCTTTGTAACTTTAAACAGTCACTCCACATAAGCAAAGGAGGGGAAAAAAACTCCAGAGAAGTTCCTGAGACAGGAAGTCCAGTCCTGCCAAGAATGTAATAAAGGTTAGCGGAGAGGCAGTTTCTGTAAGTAGCATCAGAATGTTTCCTTCCTGCCTTCCTTACAGGATTAGGACAGTAATTTCTTCTAACAACCGGTTCTCTGAACTGCTTAGAATGTTAACAACCGGTTCTAGCAAATAGGTGCGAACTGGTAGAATCCCATCCCTGTGCATAAGCATTAGGGTATGTAAGCAAGCATATTCATAGGCAATATTTTGCAAGTGACCTTCTTCTGTCTATTTACCTTCAAGAGGACGAAAGGGAGAAATAAACAGCAAAACAAGAGTAGAAGAAAGTTGGAATGCCAGATGCTGGGAAGAATATTTTCCTTATTGTCACCTTAAGGACAAATCTCTGGGAATTGTTCTGATAAGAAAATAGGCTGCAGTTCAAAAAGTCAAATTCCCTATATCTCTGTATATCAACTTGGTGTAGCAGATTCCATCCATCTAAAACCTTCCTTTCTTCACGCTCTGTAGCTCCACCACTTCCTGAAGAATCCCCAGATCTATAATGACACCATGCAAGGAATGTATTTGGATGGGAATGGAGATTTGATGGCTGACTTTGACCTTGTGAGTTGGGTGGGTTTTCATAATAAGTCAGGCACCAGCATAAAATTTGGGAGTCTGGCAAAAAAAGGATCTGCAGGAGTGAAATTCAACATCAACAAGGATGCCATCATGAAGCACCATGGGCAGAACCAGGTGGGCAAATCTGCTGTTTCTTCAGTTTTATCATTATCTCCATGAGTGTCCCCTCCTTTTCCAAATTATATATCAGACTGACTGCCTTCAGATACAAGTTTCAGAGACGTGCTCTTTTAATTCAGCAATAACAATAGAGAAGGAGTTTTGTGAAGTATAGAAGGGTTCTGTTCAGTGGTCGGATTCTACCAGTTTCCCTACCGGTTCATTGATCATCCACTTCATCTCATGTCCGCATGCAGCTTTTCAAACACCAGCTGAGGCTCTGCCATGCCAATCAGCTGAGAGGATAAAGAAGAGAAAAGCACAGGGACAGGTAGGAGGGCCGCTCCTGTGCTTTTCTCTTCTTTATCCTCTCAGCTGATCATCGGAGCTTTTTTTTAGTACCAGTTTGGCTGAACCGGACTGAACGGGTAGCATTTCACCACTGGTTCTGTTCCAATAACATTGAGGGAAGTGACATGGGGATGTAGGAAAATGCAGGCAGGATTTAAGAGGAGAGAAGCAAAATCACTTGAGTTGCCATGCTCATTTTGACATTCAGGACAAGAGGTTGATGCTTCAGCTGGATATTTGGTGGGAAATGTGTGGAAAATCTATTATGCTGCAGAATTCCCGAATTCCCATTTCTTTCATGATTATCACAATCCACTGCTAGTTTCAAGAATAACTTTCCTAACAATTGTTGGACTTCCCTGGAATGGCCGCCATCACAGTTTGGCCTAGAAGAGAAACAGAATGTTCCGTTTAGCACATACTGTCAGGTTTCCAAGTAATGAAATCCATTTAAAAAGAAAAGAACAAAGTCCATCTTTCAAAACAAATTCTTTTATTTAGGAAAGCTTCAAATTGGCAAAGTCCATGGTAATTCCAGATCTGACACAACTCGGAATTACCCCACAATATTACAAGGTAGAAAAAAACCCCAAAAGTCATATTCTCCAGCAGAAGTAATTCAACATTGCTTGATGTCATAAATATCCACCTCAAGAGGCCCAAGCATGGAAAGCTCATTTCCCACGGAAAGTAAGATCACCTAGCCTAAACAACTCTCTTTATCTCCATTACTCCTCCCTTAGGGAAGTGGCAAGCCTGAAACCCTTCCCCCCATGACTGCCACAAAGAAAGTAAGAAAAACAATATATACTAAGCCTAACTAAAATGGCTACAATTTCGGGCTTGACAGATACCTAGTTTGTTGACTCCTTCCAACTCTATGTCTCATTTCATAGCTGATGATTGCAGATGCTACTGAATGCCAATTCTGTTCACTTTCAGACATTGCCTTATACCCAGTGTGTGGAAGCTTGTCAGCATGGATATTTCAAGGTGGTCCAGGAGGAGAAACCAAAGTGCTGCTACAACTGTGCCCCCTGTGCAGAAGGGAGGATTTTTACCCAAGAAGATAGTCCTTTTGATGAAGATGTTTTAAATCTAGGTATTTGGGACAAAAAGATACAGTATTTGTTTAACTACAATGACTGTTTTCACCAAGGGTGTATAGCAATAATGTGCCAGAATCCTCTGGAATGAAATTTTGAGATGTAGAGGAAACCAAGCAGCTAAGGAGATACTTCCAATAGCTATAGCTGCATATCTCAGCAAACAACTCTGGGCATCTCACAATTTAACACACGTTATAATTAAAAATTTGAAAACATTTAAAAACAATAAAAACTGTAAAGAACATTAAAGCATTGAAAACCTTTTGTTCCATATCTGGACTGTTTCCTCTGTCTTAATAAGGGTGGGTGATTTACTCAGATAGCTTAAGAAACTATTTGTTGTAAAGGTAAAGGTTCCCCTCATACATATGTGCTGGTCACTTCTGGATCTAGGGGGTGGTGCTCATCTCCATTACAAAGCCAAAGAGCCAGTGCTGTCCAAAGACATATCCGTGATCATGTGTCCAGCATGACTAAACACTGAAGGTTCATGGAATGCTGTTACCTTCCCACCAAAAGTGTTCCCTGCTTTTCTACTTGTATTTTTACATGCTTTCAAATCTCTAGGTTGGCAGAAGCTGGGACAAGGAATAGGAGCTCACTCCATTACACAGTGCTAAGGATTCGAACCCCCAAACTGCTGACCTTTCAAATTTACAAGCTCAGCGTCTTAGCCACTGAGCCACCATATCCCTATGTTTGTTAATTGCATTTGTTTATTCTAGACGTGCAATGGGAACCCCAAGGTAGAATCAGAAAGTAAGTTAGGAAAAAATATAGTGGTTTCAGGTCCAGACACAGTCCAGTTGTGGGATAGAAAAACAGCTGTTTCTTGACTTAAAACTAATTTACTTTCTCTCTCTAGAGACATTTATCCCTCTGGTATTTCTGAATCTGATTCTACCCAACATTGACTTTGGTACTGATATTGACATCAAAGCATTTGCAATGTGTTTTTTGAAAGTTTCAAAAACTTATCTTGAGAGTTAACACAAAGCCAGCAAATAAATTACTATGATTTGGATAATGGCAATTATCCAAATGTGAATGTATCAAGAGGCAGGTGCCTAAAGGAGGAATTTACAAATGCCACTCCAAACTTTGAAGATGGGCCAGTGAGGGAGACTGGATAATTTGGGGGGGACCCAGAATCAAGAATAACTTTTAGAAAGGCCATGAATTGTGGCATATTTAACACTGATTTTGTTAACTTTTTAAGAGGAATTTGCTGATAGATTTTTAGATAGATTTCTGCTCAAGAAAGCCACCACAAAGTAGGGAAACTGTTTTATTAAATTCTCCTTTGCAAATGTCAAATGCCACCCTCCATTTTGACCAAGGAGATGGCCAGGTTTTCTACCTTGGCAGGAATTCCCTTGGCTGGTGGATATCTCTGGGGTTGTTGTTTTTTTCCTTCTGTCCATGTCAGGAAAACAACCACCGGTGCTCTGTATCTTTGGGCATCTCTTTTAAGGGCTACTCCAAGAAATTTGAGT
The DNA here is from genome assembly GCA_004320025.1 of Laticauda laticaudata. Classification (NCBI taxonomy): domain Eukaryota; kingdom Metazoa; phylum Chordata; class Lepidosauria; order Squamata; family Elapidae; genus Laticauda; species Laticauda laticaudata. The sequence continues at coordinate 4,837 of BHFT01081313.1, forward strand.
GCAGTTGCTTTACCTACTAAATAGATAACTCCAGCCTCTTACTCATGCAAGAATATATTAAGGGAAGGGAAGGGAAGGGTAGCATCAGAATTTCTCCAGGGACAAAAAAAATAAGAGTATTCACTGATAAAGAAGATGAAGAATAAAAAAATTCCATCTCCCTTCTAATTTCAAGCCATCCTTGATTCTCTGTATTTTGATATCCTGCTCCCTAGTCAACCTCCAAGATTATTATTTATATGTCAGCCCTGAAGCCATTTTTATGCTGGAGCCATTTTGGGAGCATCTTCAGGGCTGCCACAGTCAGGCCAGTTGGAGCTGTGGGAACATGAGGGGGGAGATAGAGATAGCTAGAGATGTGTAGCCAAAACAACATTCTTTCCTATGGGAGCTAGGGATGGTCTGACAGATGTCAGAGAGGCATGGACCAAAGCCAGCCAAGATGGTGGCTACGACCTGGTTGGAGCATGTGATGGACACGTGAGCTGAGGGGAAGAACTTTGGGGGTTTGATTTGGGTGAGGAAAACCTCAAGTAAGGATTTGGGTGAGGAAAACCTCAAGTCCTCCAAAGTCAGTTTTTTCCCATATATGCCATTATGACATGTGTAATAAATCTATACTTTGAGAAAGATGCCTCTCTTGAAGTTTTGATTCTTTTGGGTGTGTTAACTGGAACTCTAACAGAACATGCCAATAGACACAAAATAAGACACAAAAAAGAAAAGGAAAAAAAGCTATAGATTTTCTTGTCCTATATTTCCTTTCTTTGTAGCTCAGCTGATAGGCGCGGCAGAGCGGATTGCCACACCTCATCTGTTTTACTCACCAGCAGTGATGATAAATTTTCATGCTTAAAATTGCCTGTTTTAGAATGTTCCATGTGCAAAGCGCACGCCCATAGAATCGGTAATAAAATATTTTGAATTCCACCACTGAATAGGATCTCTCTTTCTCTTTCTCTTTCTCTTTCTCTCTCTCTCTCTCTCTCTCTCTCTCTCTCTCTCTCTCTCTCTCACACACACACACACACACACACACACACACACACACACAGACATTTGCATTTCAGACCTACAAATAGTCATATATCTTCCATCTATGCTTACTAAATTACTGTTTTACATCATATTCTCTTAATAAATATCCTAAATATACAAATCTATTATCTATCAATCAAGTCAATGATAGAGCACCACACCCAGGATTTCTGGAATCCCATGGGGACAAAGGAGTTCATTCCCAACCACAATAATGTCAGCATGACAAAACATGCAATGAAGGGAGGTCAGCACTTCGGTTCTTACATGAACATATATGAGAGGAGTTTACATTACATCATTAGGATGTAGCTTTCACCACTTGCTTCTGTCTTATGCAGATACATGGGGGAGAGGCAATAGGGCAGACTGACAAAATACTTCTCATGATATCATCATGCAAACCCTGCACTTATCTCAAGATGTACATACAAAAGGCTGGAGTTGTATGGTGACACCATGACTCCCATTTCATTTCCTCATGATTGTGATTTGCAGTAGATATTTATGGAAGCAAAGTACAGTGTTTAAGGCTCAGTGTCAGCATTCCAAGTAACAAGCTCCAACTCAATTAACTCTGAGACAGGCATTTCCTCAAAATTCCATTTTATTAGAATTGTCATATTGGCACATCTGGGAAAATTTTCCCTTCCCAAAATAAATTCAAAGATACATCCCCTGAACCCACCAGTCCATCACATGGCCCAATAAAACATTGTCTTAACTGGAAACATTCCCAAGGACACTCCACTCCAGATGCAGGGTGACATGTCCTTGAATGTTGTTGAGTCTACTCTTCTGCTCACTAAGAAATCCTCCCACCCAAATTCCCAGGCACTAAATGTGGCAGCCTCGAAGCTTCCAAGTAAAATATGGTCCAAGGCTGACACTCAGGGTGAACTGCTACTCATTAGATTTTCATTTTGGCAGAGGGCTATAGACAGATTTTTCTACCTGTTGGATCATTATGAAAGAGCCAGAGATGTCTCATGTTTTTTAATTATTATTATTTATATACTGGTATTTTCTTTAACATACATTAGTGTTTGGTAAACAGTGTATTGTCTGGGTCAATTTACTTTATACATAATAATAGTAACAGTAATATTGTTTATTTATACATATTGATAATCTTTCAACCTCTAACTTCTACCTCCATTATCTAACCATTGATAGAACAAAATCCCATGTTAAAAATATTCTGTATCTTCTTTGTCTTTTATCTTTAATGTTAACCTATTCATTTCTGTACATTCTTTTTTATTATTATTATACTTTCATCTGTAGGAATTTCCTCATTCTTCCACTGCTGCGCAAATACAATTCTCACTGCTGTCAAGACATGCAATATTAAATATATATTCCCTTTATCATATTTTTCTGGTAGTATACCTAACAAAAATATTTCTGGCTTTAAATCTATGTGTTGCTTTAACATTTTCTCTAGTCATGTGTGTATTTTCACCCCAATTTTTTTTACCTTTGGACATATCCACCACATATGATATTAAGAACCTGGTATCTGGTTACATTGCCAACATTTAGAAGGCCTGTTTTTAAACATCTTTGCTAGTCTTGCCAGTGGCAGATACCATCTGTGAAACATTTTATACAGATTTTTGTTAAAAGGTAGTTGCCATTTTCAATTTATAATTTCTATCCCAATATTTTTGCAATTTATCTAATTCTATAATGTATCCAAAGTTTTTTTGCCCATACTATCATTGCTTCTTTCACTTGTTCACCTTCCATTTTAAGGCTTAATAAAAACAGCTATATATTTTCTTTATTAATTTTTCATCTGTCGCAAATAATATTCAATCTAATGTTGTTGGCTCTTTAGAGAAACCATATGTCTTTGCATCCTTCTCATATCTCGATTGTATTTGCAGGTGCAGCCACCATACGAGGTCCACATCCTGTTCTTGTAGCTCTTGTTTAGTTTTAAGTTCCCCTTTCTAGATCAAAATATCTTTATATGTTACAATTTTTTCCCAAATCTACATCCTTTGGATATATAAGAGCTTCCATTGTAGATGCTCAACATGTTTTATGTTGAGTATCTCTGTCTGAAGTTATATAACAAGGGAGAAGTTTCTTAAAAACTCCTTATTTTCCTTGATTCTTCCAGGTTAAAAAAAAGGGACATGTCACATGGAGAGATGGATGAATGGATGGACATTTGGACATCTATTTGATTTGTATGCATTCAATTCCAGATAGATTCACAGCAGCTCACAATAAAAGTAAATCATCCACCCTAAAACATGAAGTTTCTGTTATCTTTTTCTTACTGTGGACCTTTGAACAATTATTTATTATTTGTGGCAACATCAGCATCATAATGTTCTAAAATTCACAGGAAGAAAAAAGGTGACAGTAACTTCATCACATCAAAACAAGATTTTGCCTGAATGTAATAATAAAGAAATAACATATTTGATTATTCATGTATTGACAGCAGTTAGAATTGTATTTGCTCAAAACTGGAAAAATGAGACAATTCCTATGGAAGAGGAGGTGATTAAGAAAATAATGGAATATGCAGAAATGAGTAGGTTAAAATTAGCAACTAAAGAGTAAGAAAAAAAAGAAGATGATAAAATTTGGGATTTATTCTATAGATGGTTAGAAAGTAGAGTAAGAAATTAAAGGATATTGTAATAATAATGAAATTGTCAAGCATCCAGACAGTATCCATGATATCAATCATTCTGAGACGTTATCTCTCCAATTGATGTATAAAGGCCCTGTCCCACTGGCCGACGGACGCAAAACGTATACATAAAGGACACAGCAGATGAGCAAAATTTAGGGGGTGGCTCCATCTGTTCTCATCCGCTCCAATAAGTGGCAAAAATCTGCATAAAAAGAACGGAAAAGAACGGACATGGGTAGAATGTAGCGGGAATATTAAACGGATGTTCGTAGGAAGCCTAGTGGATGACAGTGGATGGAAGTGGATGAAACATCCGCAGGGGTTCTGGGGGAGAATTGCAAAGCAGACGCACAGTGGAAGGGGCGGATGCATGGCGGATGATGCGGATGCATCACGGAGGCCTATAGGAAGCAAAGCAGATGCATAGCGGACGTATATTGGATGCAAAGCGTTCACTGCACATGCAGGGAGTATGAATTGCATCAGCTCCGTGGATATAAAAGGATGCAGCTCGCACGCAGTCAGCATTCAGAGGAAAAACATGCTGCCACATACATCTTCAAAGAACACCATGGTTCGTCAGTCAGGGAAGAAGAGAAAGTTGGTGCCTACTCCTGCCAGCCCTGGCAAGAAGGACAGAACCACCATCCCACCCCCTGGCACTGACTCTGAAGTTGCTGGACAGTAGGATCCGCTAGGCATACGTTCTGCATCCATTACGCATGCCGCTTATATACCACCAGGCATGCGCTATTGCATCCGTCAACTGATCCACTCCGAGCAGTAAACAGACACAGGGAGGATAGCGGAAAGCGAAACGCAGAATGGATGCAGAACGAGATGCAGAAGGATGCAAACATGGCATGGAGAAAGGATGCAAAGTGGATGCAGCTCACAAAGAAAGCCATTTAAAAAGGAAAAAACGTCTCGCACAGAGGGGGACTATCTCGGATATAAAGGATGTCTAGAGGATGGCTAGAGGATGCAAAAGGACACCTAGGGAACAACTATATTGCCTATAAAGGACGGGGCGAGTCAACTCATCTGCATCTCATTTCTCAGCCCAGCAGCCCCGAGCCTTGTGGCAGCCTGAGCGCTTGTCATCTGTGGCTCTTCCTCTTCGCACCAGCATCCAGTCATGTCAGCCATGGGGAATGTCGTAACAAACCCTTTTGGCAACCACCATCGTTCTCAAGACGGGCGAAGCCATACCTACAGGCTCTGTGAACTCTACACGGGGAAGAAAAGAGGCGCCAAGAAGATCTGGCGGTACAAAGATGGTTTCTCACCAGAAGAGCAGAGTATGAGACTCTACAACAAGCTGATCGCGTGGAGCATCGGAACAAAGACACTCGTGGCATTCCAGAACTTCAATGAGGATGCCCCGCATGCTTGACGAAGTTGTGCAGCGGCTGACAACCCAGGTTGACCAAGGCAAACACAACTCGCAGCCCAGCCTGAACCTGGGCCTCAAGGGGTGGCACTCACCTCTGCCGCCACCTGGCCTCAGGACCCACTTACAGAGCATGCAGTACGGCTGGAGGGTGCCACAGAACAGCATCAGCATTGTGGCTCAGAGACGTGGTGCAGGCCATTCATCGAAGAATACATGGAGGAGCTCCTCCAGTGCCCCACCACTGAAGAGGGATGGAAGAAAGTTTGCAGAGCAGTGATATGCAGAGGTGGAACTTCCCCCATACAATTGGAGCCAAAGAATGGCAAGCACGTGGCCTGCAAAGCACCAGCCAAGTCGGGGTCACTTATTTCAACTACAAGGGGCTTCTTCAGCATCGTCCTCTTCGCCCATGTCATGCCTGACTACAAGTTCATGTACATCGATGGTTCAGGCCCCCAATGGGCTCATGTCAGATGCCAGTATACAACGCCAGTGACTCGAAGCGAGGGCTGAAACCTCCTGCCCAATGACATGCAAGATTTGTGCCCTACTTCACTCGTGGAGGATGACGCCTTCTCCCTGCAGAAACCTACCTCATGAAGCCCTACACTTCCAGACTCCCGTCACCCGAAGAGAGGATCTTTCAACCTGACAGGCTGTCCAGGCAAGACGCGGTGGTGGAGACCACCCTTTGGCATTCCTGGCCAAACAGGGTTCCAGGTACTCTGCACCACCATGTAGCGATCGCACCGAGACCGGTGAGGAGGATCGTGGAAGCTTGCTGCATCCTGCCACAATCTTGCGCACCCGCTACTCAGTCTTGCAGAACAGGCTCATGGACTACAACAAGGCAATGGGACATGCGAGCCTGGTGAATGGAGGCAAGGGCAAAACCTGTAGACACTGAGATGTGCATAGGCCCCCACAAAGCTTCACATGACGGAAGAAAGAGCGCAACCTCCCGAAACACTGGGTGCAACTCCCCAGCTGGAGCGAGTGGAGTGGCAAGACAAGGATGATAGATGATTAATGGATGCTTCTTCTAGCTGTCTATCACACTGATGAGACTTGCGCCATGTATGTTGGGGCTTGTGCCTACATGAACAGGGGCGTTTAATAAAGAGTTGTTGTTTTATGTTGACATGTGTGGATGAATTATTTACATTATGATTGATAATAAAGGGCCATAGGTGTGGCACCTGCGAGGGTTGGACCATACAAGTCCCACATGCTTGCCTGGAGGTTCATCTATTCCACAGCTATTACCCATCCCAAGAGGTATCCCTTGCTTCATTCCACAGGAATCCACTGCCCATCCCACTGCTATCTTTAACCCATCCACAGATATCCTAACCCATCCCACAGGTATCCCTGCCCATCCCACAGCTATTACCCATTCCCAAAAGGTATCCCTGCCCACCCACTGCTACTCTAAACCCCATCCCACATGCATGCAAAGGCTTAAAACCATTTACCTAAAAGTGTCATCACACGTTTATTAAAAAAGAAAGAAGCAAATGTGTGAATCAAAGATAGACTTTATTAAAAAAACATGCTGTAAAGAAAAAATGACCCAAGTCAAGTGTTCCAAATAAACTCTACAGGTTAGCCGCACCCAGCCTCTTTGCACTCCTCATTGGTCACTCGGAGGTGTGCCCAGTCTCCAGGGGTGAAGGGTCCAGTCGTCTGTGGAAGGTGGCTGGTGCTGGAGTGCTTGTCTGAAGCCCCATGGGGTGCCTGGCCTCGAGACGGACAACAGATGTGGTGCTGTGTGAGAAAGCTCTGGACAGCTGGCTCAGAACCCGTGATGTTGATGAGCTCCTTCCTCCATGCATGTGGCTGTCAGCCCAGTCTGATAACAGATGTACTGTGAGGCCGGGCTTGGCTGTGGGGTGGAGAGGAGCAGTGTAGTGGGGCTCTGTCTCGCAGCTCCACTCAGGGTGAGGCTGGCGTGGTGGCATCGGTGGCGTGTGCATCAGGGTCGGGGGTCGGCATCAGTGGCATCGGTGGCATCAAGTGCTCGTGGGGTGGCATCGGGTGGCATTCAGTGAACCGGGTGGCACGGTGTCGTTCGATGACTCTGTTCCTGGATTGCGAGAGGCTCATGCCTGTGCTGCTGGACCTCCTGCGGTAGCCATTAGCCCTAGTAGGTAGGGCCTGTGGGAAAGCCTTGGAAGGGAGGCGACATCAACCTGGGGTGGAGGAGGCAGGACCTAGACTGTTGGGAGCAGGTTCGCGTCTGGGTCTGGAGGGTTGTGAGCAGCTGGTGATCCGGTCCTTCACCACCTGGGTACTGGGTTTCTGCCAGTCCGTGAGGTCTGGTTGACATCAGAAGGAAGATGGCTTGGGTTTGGAGGAATGAGGGAGTCGGTGTTTGACCAGCTGAGAGAGGAGATCTATGCTGGCTCCGGATGGTGTCCCTGATCTCCAGCAGGCAAGTGTTGGCTCTGCCAACTCTCGTCTGGCTCTCTGCCTTTCGTGGGAGGTGGAAGCTGGGGGTGGATGCGGTAGGGCTGTGGTGGACGTGCCCATCTCCTTTCTCCGCGCCACCAGGAGTCCTCCATACGCTCCCACCACAGTTTAGTAGCAGCTGTGCGGGGGTTCTCCGCCATGGCACGCTCCAGCAGAAACCTTCCTTGGAGACAGGAGCTGACTCTCGCCCGGAAGAAAGATCTGGCTCTCAGGCAGGCTGCCGGAGAGAGATGGGTAGTGAGAGGGGCTGGCTGGTGCTCCTCAGTGGCGGAACTGCACCCTCTGGCGAAGCGCACCTGCCATTGACGTAGTCTCTGCTGTCTGTCAGCTTAACCTGGCCTGGCCAGATTCTCTTCAGGTGAGCTTCTCGTTACCACGGTGTGCATGGCTTCCACCACCGAGGAGGCACCTCCGAGTGTAGTCCGACCTCTGCGCTTCTCTCTCCAAACGAATGCTTCCGCTTGGTGTCCCTTGTAGAGAACGGGTGTCCCTTCTGCCACAGATAGTCTTCTTCTCTCTGATTCCACTCCAGCACCTCATCCTCGTGGTTTCCTTCTCAATGGAGTACTTGCCTCCTCTCCCGTCCCCGCATTCATGCCTGCTCCTCCCTTTGGCAGACCAGATGGGCCCTCATGCAGAGGGCGCTCCCAGTCAGTTAGGGGCTGTTTCCTCCACATCACCGCAGCAAGCAAGCAAGCACAGCAGGATTCATGCACATCATCATCATCACGATCATAATATCCATTTCAGCAGCAGCAGCAGAAGCAGCAGCAGCAGGACCAGCAGGACCAAGATACCAGCAGCAGCAGAGTAAGCACACAGTGCCAGCAAGACCAAGAGCACGAGATTAGGACGAGGAGCATGAGCAGGCGTGAGCAGGACGAGCAGGATGAGCAGGTACGATAAGACCAGGAGCACGAGCAGGACGACAAGTCCAGGAGCAATGAGCAGGACAAGCAGTACCAGGCAGGATGAGGAGCAGCCTTCAGCGAGAGTAAGCACCGAGCAGAAGCACCACTCCAGAAGACAGCAAGCATAGCGGCAGAGTAAGCACCAGCAGAAGCATCACGCGGCAGAAGCATCATCATCACCTCCTCCAGAAGCAGAGAGCAGCAGAAGCCCAGCCCAGAAGAGCCGTCAGGCCGATAGCTTCAGAAGCCCCAGCATAGAGCAGAATGAGGGGCCAGGGGTGGGAGGGTGGCCCCTGTCCTCTTGCCAGGGCTGGCAGCAGCAGATGGCTGAGGCTTTCTCTTCTTCCCCCATGGTTGTGGGGTTGCTGGGCTGGCAGGGAGAGCATGCAGGCATGGCTGCAGGCTGCAAGCTGGGCACCACAGGCCTGGCGAGGAAGGCTGGCACTGGCTTGGCCTAGAAGGCTGGCACAGGCGGCACCCAAGGCTGGCAGGCAGGCCAGACAGCAAGGCTGGCAGCGCAGTGCCTGGCAGGCAGGCTGGCAGGCAGGCTGGCACCAGGCTGGTAGGATAGGAGGCGTGGACACGCAAGCAAGTGGCACAAAGGGCCTGGCAGGGAGGCATGCAAAGGTGGCAGGAAAGGCTGGCAGGCAGGCTACGCATAGAGCTGGCAGAGGCAACAGCCAAGGGCTGGCAGGCCAGTGCTGGCAGGCAGGCTGGGCAGGCAGGCTGGCAACCAAGTAGGTGATAGGTAAGGCTGGCACAAGGCAGGCACCAAGGCTGGCAGAGGACATGCACCAAGGCTGGCAGGAAGGCTGGCAGGCAAGGCAGGCGACCAAGGCTGGGCAGGCAGACATGAACCAAGGCTGGCGAGGAAGGCCAGGCAGCAGGCTGGCAGGCAGATGGCTTGCACAAGGCTTGCAGGCAGCCTGGCAGCAAGGCTTGCAGGCAGACATCGGCAAGGGCGAAGCAAGGCAGCCAATCGTCCAGGCAGCAGGTCTTCCCTCTCTGAATGGCGACCTGCTCCGAGCTGCTTCCGTTATATCCGCGGGGCTGAGCAATGATCCTCCCCCTCATGCGCATTAATGCCATGGACATCCATTAGGCTTCCGCTGTGCATCTGCCTGTGCATCCGCTGTTGCATTCGCTTCAGTCCGTTCGGCGTCCCGTTCTGCATCTCTGTATCCCGTTCCGCGTCCGCTTTGCTGAGGCCCCCGGAACGCCCTTCGGGATGCGCCATCTGCTCTCATCCGCTTCCATCTGCTGGGGCTTCCGTTCCGCATCCACTTTTCCATCCGCCTGCGTCCTCCCCGCCTCCGTGTTATCCCGCTTCAGGTTATGCAAATTGCCCCTCTTTCGGAGGGATAACAAGCGGATGGAACATTTGTTGCTTGTCCGCTGTGGTCCTTTTATATACTATCCGTTTGGCCAGTGTGACATGGCTTAAGGTGCGCAGGGGCCATTATGTCATCATTGTGCAGGAAGGATGAGTAGGCTTTAAGACATAGAACTAGCATAGGAAAACACCATCCGAGGTGGGAGCTCTTAGATAACTATTTGAAAAATGATATGGTGTTCTGTGTAGTTGCATTTTAGGTCCTGTGTTGCTGAGACTGTGCATTTTGTTGACCCTAGGTTGCAGCTGCAATCAGTGGACATCAAAGCATTCTCTCAGAGGTGGTTACTGCAGCCCCAATGTGTAGGGCATACATGGGTGGTTGTCCTTAAGTTTCCTGTAGGAGTCGGCCCCAGCTAAAAATGCTTTCATAGGGTCAGGAAGGTTTCTCCATGTGGTGTTAGTAATGAGTTGTTATGTGGCCTAGTTTGCTACTCGCCATTTGGCACGTGGTTTAAGATATCCTTGACTGATTTCCCCCCCTGGCTAGGCCAAAAGTTAGTAGTGTTGAGTATTTCTTTTGCTAAAATATTCCCATATGTTTTCTTTCTCTGGGATAAGCTTTCGTTCCCAGGAACACAGGTTGGGCTTTGTGTCTACAAGTATACAATTGCTTACAAAAATTAATAATACAACAGCTATATATAGTACATTTCATGTTTCCATTTGCTAAGATTCTTTCTTCCCTTCCCCCTCTTTTTTTTTTTTATTCACTACAATGTGAAAATGTTAAAAGTATCAAAAATTATAAAAATCTCTCCTTTTAAAAAAAACATTACACAAAAAGGAAGAAAAAATGCAGCAAGAATGAAATAATTGAGAAAAAGAAAATATATACCCAAAAAATCAATAATAATAGAGTGTTATAACTTACGCACCTGGAGTCGCCAGTTTTATGTAATCAGTGATGCCCTTGTTCCTCAGAGTTGTTTGGGTTCCAGTGGTGTTGAAAAATGCTGAAGCGAATCCATTGATCTGATGTCTGGATTTCTTCGAGTTTGATGGGTGGAAATTGCACTGTGGGTGGAGTTGGCCTGAGGGGGGGGGGGGGGGGTGGTCTATGACTGCTGGCTTTGCATGTGTCCAATGTATCCAAGAGTCTCGTTAATTGGCAGTGTCCGAGTAGTCCAGTAAACTTTGATAGGGTCCTTTCCACCTGGTTGTAAAGGGTGAGGTTCTGGTGAAGAACTTGATCCACACCCAATCTCGCCCAGTTCATATGGATGCAGGGCTTCTTCCAAGGGTAAGGTCTAGCGTCGTGCACTCTGAGTCCATGAAGGGTCTGTAGTCGCTTTTGCAGGGCCCTGCAAGATACAGAAGACGAGAGACGCACATCCCCCCCTATCTAGGCAGAGGGAATGAGAGATCGCAGACATTGTTAAGGGCGAGGTAGCAGGAGGCCGACCAAGAAAGGGTGTGTTTGTCAAGGCTGGTGTGATGGATGTAATGCAGGTTTAAGAGAGGTTTGCGTGGCACCCATTTTGGCTGTCTGCATCTGCACATATTCGATTTCCTTTCGATTATGTGTAGAGTCAATCTGTTTTGTGGAGCTTTCAATAGGTCATGACTCTGCTAGTACTGTGGTATTTGTGGATGGCCTCTAAAAGTTTGGCTACTAGCCCTATGATGGCATGTGTATTATTTGTTTGTCCTGTCTGAAGGTTCAAAAAAACCCGCGTTGTTTCCATCAGGGCTCCTGTTGCATGGCGGAGCTGCCAAAAGCATATTTTGAAAGTCTGTAATAGAGTGTCGGGTTAGATCGGTTCTAAGCCTAGCTAGTTCGCAGGCTTTCTTTTAAGGCTAATATGGCTCAACGCTGCTTGGGCGACTATGGAGCCTCTGGGAAGGGGAGGAAGAAGCCAAATAATTTCCTATAGAGAGAACCTACAGTGCTCCTGTTGATTTCTTTTGGTCTGCGATGGCATGTAAGAGGAACCTAAAAAGTTGTCCCAAGAGTCCAGGGACGTTTTGTTAGCTTGGGTATCTGTTATCTTGCAGGCAGGCCTGGCACCAGGCAAGGCACCAAGGCTGGTGGAAGGCTGGGGCAGCCAAAGGCAAGGCCACCAAAAGCGCTTGGCAGGGAGGCAATGCACCAAGGCTTGCAGGAAAGGCTGGCAGGCAGGCAGGCACCAAGGCTGCAGGCAGACATGAACCAAGGCTGGCAGGGAAGGCAGGCAGACCGGCTGGAAGGCAGGACGCGGCTGGCACAAGGCTTGCAGCAGGCTGGCAGCAAGGCATTGCAGCAGACATGCGAAGCAGAGGGCAGGCAAGGCAGCCACTCCAATCCGGGTCAGCAGCTGTCTTCCTCTGAATGGCGAACCTGCTTCCGGAGGCTTGCTTCCGTTCATATCTTGCGGGGCTTGACGCAATGCATCCCTTCCCGCATCCCACAATTAATGCCACGCCATCTTAGGCTGTCCACTGTGCATCGGCGTGTCGCATCTGGCTTCAGTCCGTTCGCGTCCATTCTGCATCGCTCTGTTATCCGCTTCCGCGTTTTGCTTTGCTGAGGTCCCCCGGAAGCCTGAGTAGGATGCTGCCAGTCCGCTCTCGATACCGCTTCCATCCACTTGGCTTCCATTCCGCATCGGCTTTGGCATCCGCGCCTGCCGTTTCCTCCTGCTGCGTCCGTGTTATCCCGCTCCGGTTATGGCAAATTTTTTGCACCTTTTGAGAGCGTAGATACAACGATGGAACATGGTCGGATTGGAACCCTTGGCTCCTGACTCTCGCCGGTGGTGTCCTTGTTGGCATCCGTTGGGCAATTGTGACATGGGGCTTAAATAACTGTCTTAAGTAAAACTGTATGACTTTTTTTAAAAAAGCCAAAAGTGAACCAAGTAAGTGTCTTAAGCAAAGATAAAGTAACCAAGTTACAATGCAGTTCTGGCACTATTTCTGCAGTCACTCTGAGTCATGTTCCTGGTCTCAGCTGTTAGCAGCCAGGGACTGTGGAGGTGGCTGTGGCTTGAGTGCTGGTCTGACGGTGCATTGTAGTGCTTTGGCCCCGGAGAGTACAACAGGGGATGGTGTGCTCAGGAACGCTCTCAGAAAGCTGACTCATGTCCCATGAGTTGAGAGGCCCTTCATCAAGTACCTGGGATGTCAAGGCACAGGACTGATGACAGATTGTCCCGTTTGATGGGCTTGCCTGTGGGGTGGAGGAAGCGAGGAGTGCTAGTGGGGTTGTCCTGGTGTCCTGAGCTGGGTGCAGGTGTGGCGTCTGTGGTGTGTGATGAACTGGGCCTGGACTGGAAGGCTGGTTGTGCTGTGGGAAGTCCTGAGTACGCATAGCCTTGGTAGGTGAGGGGCTGTTTGAAGCTGTGGTAAGGGCTGTGACATTTGCCTGGGATGGAGGAGCAGGACGCTGGACTGTGGTCTGGAGCAGGTTTCAGCGTGGGCCTTGAGGGTTGTGCAGGAATCGCTGTCGATCTTTTCCTTCAATCACCTTGTACTGGGCCTCGGGCATAATCCCCTCAAGCAGGTGTGGCTCAACGTAGGTGATGTAAGGTGGTGGCAGCTGGGAGGGAATCCTCTGTCCAAGTGGTCCCAGGCTGAGAGAGCGGAGTTCTGTGCTGGTCGTTCATTGTGTCCCGTGATCCAAGCAGGACGTGTGGCTCTGGCCTTCCAGTCTGCCTCTCTCGCCTGCATCCTGTGGAAGCTGGGGATGGGGTGGGAGTGCGTTGGTCTTCTGGTGTGGCTGCTGCTTCTTCTCCATTTGTGACAGGGGATCCCACCAAGGTCCTCTGGCATGGGAGTGCAGCTGCTCGGGGGGGAATCTCTGGCCATGGCGGGCCCTCTTGAAGAGACTTGCCTGGCAGTGTGGCCTGTGCTCCTGCGGACTGGAAGAGGACTGGCTGTCTGTGGGCTGTCTGAGGGAGAGTGGTGTCAGAGGGGCTGCTCCATCATGTGGCAAGATCTCACCAGTCCAAGGAAAGCTGCACTGGCCATGATGAACATCTCCGGTCCAGAGGCTTGACAGCGCCTGCCCAGATTTTTTGAGGTGTAGCTTTGGCCATACCAGGTGTGCATGTGCTTCCACCATCCCAGAAGTACATCTGCAGTGGTAGCCCAGGCTCTCTGCCTTGTCTCTCCCAAGCTGTGCTGTTTCTTTCTAACAACGCGGCTGAGTCCTTGGTCTGTCGCTTTGCGATTCCACTTGACGGCCTTAGGTCTTTCTACCACTTCTTCGGTTGCGCTTATTCCTGGGGGTAAGCCGGCTCACTGAACTGGCGCGGCTGGTCGGACCGTCAGTCCGAGGCACGAGGTCGATAAGCTCTTCCGCGCGGGCGCTCCGCACGGTCGGGCCGTGGCCGTCGGTCTGTGTGTGTGTCTGGCGCCACGCCCTGATTTTAGATGGGCTGGTTCAGGGGCCTACTTGCAGTTTTCTCTTGGTGTCGGGCGAATAGAGGTCTGGGTGTGCTTTTCTCCACAGAGGTCTTCGTTCCGCTCAGCCATTCCAGCAGCCTCTCCTCATGCTGCCTCCGGAAAATGGGCCTTCAGAGCAGGGCTTTGAGGTCTTGGGCTGGTCCACCACAGCAAGCAGAGCAAGCAGTAGCAGAAAAAAAAAAATAGCAGCACCAGCAGGCAAGGAGAAACA
>BHFT01081316.1:0-28852 GCA_004320025.1 Laticauda laticaudata
CGAATAACCAAAGATCCACATACAAATACCCGCGAAAACCTCAGAAAACAAATATATATGTGTGTGTGTGTGTGTGTGTGATTGAGTTTAATAAATTAATTAAAAAGCAAACAGAATTTATAAATAAATTATAAATAAATCTGTGTAAGTTAAGGAAATGAATCAAAATACATGTAGGCTTCTAAAATTATCTTTGGAGTGGGTAGGAGATTTTAAAAATATACCTTTGCTAAAAGAAATTGACAAATCAGAATAATGTAAGCATGTGCAGGAATAATATGTATTAGATATATAGAAAGTACTTTCTTTTCAGTCATTCTGTCTTAGCTTTACCCCAATATAAGTTTAAAAAATAATAATCAGATATTTCTCTGTTAGTGATTTCTAAATACATTCAACAAATGGACAAAACAATGGTAATGAGGATTTCCTTCAAGAATGGCTGTTTGATACAATGAAGACAAAGGAAAACAGATACTATGTGGGGAAATCACTGTAGAATGCCTAATGATTTTAAGTCCATTGGGTAAAACATATCCACATGGTCTGGGTATGAAGTTCAGAGAATATCTCAAGATGATCTCAATTCCATCACATTTATTTATTCATCATATTTATGGTGGGCAACAGAATGCCTTTAGATGAGATGAGTGGGACATAAATCAAATCAAATCAATCAGTCAATCACAGTGCTGTGTTTTTCATTGAAAGATGAAAATTTGGTCACTTTGAGAATGCTTTATGAGAGTGAGAGTATTTTACTGAGAGTCAGTGTAATACAGTGGTTAAATAAGGGGAGAATCACAGTGGATTATTGAAACATGCTTTACACAGGAATGACCCTGAAGACCATTTGGCAGTTACATCTGATACAGAATACAAAGACATGTACAGTATTGGCTGTTCCTAGGTTTGCCCATATGACACCTTTTTCACATGAGCTGTACTGGCTCCCAGTTTCTTGCTGGATGCAATTCATGGTGATGATTAATGCTTTTAAATCCCTATATGATAGTGGTCCCCAAGCTTTCTGGCTCCATGGACCAGCAGTAGCAGTGATGGTGGTAACAGCGTGTGTGTGGGGGGGGGATGGTTTTGTGTGTACAGTCTAGCTCCTGCATGTTCAGGGGTGCAATTCTCCTGGTGTAACAATCAGTTTGCTAATCCCGCGCATGCCTAACATGTGCTGTGTGTGCATGCACAGCTATCACAATTACTTACTTTCAATATTATTTTGGGGAAGTAACAGAGCTCTGCCTCATGAATCAACTGAGCAGATATAGGTGAGTACAGCGCAGGGACAGATGGATGGGCCCTCATGATTGTTGGATCAAACTGGTTTGGAGCCAGTTGATCATCACAGCTAGGGGTTCACCCAAATCATTCCGAACCTGTGCACATGCACAAATGAAGCCTCGTGCACCACTTGCACATCCCTTGTGCTCACCACTTGCACATCCCAGCTCCTAATAGGCTGTGGCCCACTACTGAGGGTTGGGAACCCATGCTGTATAGTACAGGAGCAGGTTATTTGTGGGACTGTTTATCCCAGAGAGTATCTGTCCATTCTACCAGATTGTTTAGGATAAGCATGGTCCAGTCCCTTCCTGGAAATCTTCCCAGCAAATAGAATCTTGGAAACATATCTTTCCTGTGGATGCTTCTAACTTATTGTGACTGGATCGGCCCCCACCCTTTCAGCCTTTCAGAAATAGCAATAACAATAGCAATGGCACTTAGACTTATGCACTGCTTTATAGTGCTTTACAGCACTCTCTAAGCAGTTTACAATGTCAGCATATTGCCACAACAATATGGGTCCTCATTTTACCTACCTCGCAAGGATGGAAGGCTGAGTCAGTCTTGAGTTGGTTAGGATTGAACTCCTGGTAGTGAAATGAAGAGTTAACCTGCAATACTGCATTTTAATGACTGTACCATCATAGCTTGGGATAGAATAAGGATGTCTGTAGCTGACTCTGGAGCATCACAAGGGGATAACTGAGTTGCCTTGGTTTTGTTTTATGGTTTTATGGGATGATGGTTTATGATTTTATAAGTTGCTGAGTTTCATTGTTGTTGTGAGCTGTCCAAAGTTGAGTTTAAGATTGGAAGCCATATAAATCTTTTAAATAAATGTATGCATAAAGGAATCAGTCTTCCCTCAGCACAAAGGCTCATGTGATGACTGAGCCAGTTATCCTCTCCAACCCAACCTTCCTAAATTGGCTGTTATTAGGAAGACAAAATGAAGGGTATATTGTATAAGCTGCCTAAACTCCTGAGGGAAAGCCAGGATGTCATTCAAACTAAAGGAATGACATGACCAGAAACTTATACACTGAGATGTATCAAAACTACTTCATTTTGTCGGCATGGATTTATGTGCCTGACCTTGGCTACATTATTCTAAATTATTCTAAAATGTTTTAATTTCTCTAAGCAAAATTTTATATATAAGATTTGGATGAAAAACTGAGATGCAGAGATTGATGAGGTAGCCCTAGATACTTTCCAATTTTTTTGTTTTTTTTTTCCTACAAAAACACAATGTAGTTGCTAATCTTCATGCACCATTGCTACATTTATCCCTAATAGCAGGTAAAGCATACCTGTATGATAGCAGTCCCCAATGTTTCTGGCTCCACGGACCAGCAGGAGCAGTGGTGGCAGTAATGATGGGGAGGAGGGGAGGATTTTGTGTGTGCAATGTGGTGCCCACATATGCACAAATGAAGCATTGTGCACTAACTCACTCACTACTTGTGCATGCCAGTTCTCAGTTGACTGTAGCCCACAAAAATAACAATGTCTTTTTTCAAGAAAATTTTGAACTCAAGTACATGGGAAATAAACCCCCAAAAAATCTTATAAAAGAAGAAGCCTGCTAGTCTCTTTTAATTATCATATTCAAGTCCCCTGCTCCATTCTCCCATTAGAAGACATAGTTACAAATGTTTGGCATTTAATTTATTACTTCCCATAGGTTTTTTAGGGCCAACTCAAAATACTGATTCTTTTTATTTTGTTTTCTGACAGAGAATCATGTTCTTTGTTGGCTGCTGAAGAGCCAAGTGTGTTTTGGCAATATGTAGGCCTGGATGGAAGCCATGCAAGCAACTCTTCTAGAGTCACAAGGGCCCAAAGGTTTGGAGATCAATGGGTTTAGTTATCTGGTCAACTCCCTCTGTTTCTCTCTGCTATTAATGGGCTTTTACAATTGTTAAAAACACCTGAAGTTCTCTTGCTTAATTCCCTTGAACACTCTCAGGAAAATTCCAGTCTTTTCTAAAAACTTTTCACATTGTGATCCTAGTGTTAAAAATCATTGCAGATGGAGGAACTGTGAGTTGTTTTCTTACTGCTGACCCACTCCTTGGCTACTAAAAGCAGGATGTTTTATAAGCTATCCTACCATTGTTTTTCCATCTTAAATTAAAATCTGAGGCATAGAATAATTGATGACATTCAGTTCTTGGAGCCAAAGGGAAAAAAATTAAGGAGGGCCCAATTTCTCTGGAGTTTACAAATCTTTTACTATCATTTACATAATTTTATGGTGGTAGTTGACTACAATGTATTACATGGAAATAAAGAAGCAAAATTATGCAACAGGGAAAAAATCTGAGAATAAAGGAAATCTGGCAGAGATCAATAGGCTTTTTAGTTCAAAAGCTTCTCTAGTTTCAGTGAAGAACTTGCACGGTAATTTTATTTGAGCCCTTGGACCAACTGAGAAAAATTAGGTTGAAATGCATGGAAAAGTAACAACAGCATTAAGGAAGATAAGCAAAGAGGCATGGTTGATAAAACTATGGAATTTCCTCTAGAGTAGAAAACTTCATTGCAAATAAAAAAAAAAGCCTTGTTCATGTTAAGTGGGAAAGGTTTCAAAAAGCTTACTTTATATAAAAAGAAGTGAACAATAAAAAAAAACAGTAATCCTCTCATTCCTAAAACAGCAAGAAATTATATAGCATTGAATGAGGAACTCTGCTTAAATACACTTATTCTACCATAGTACAGCATTATGGCTTCCTGAAACTTCCTTCTTCACCCTGCTGAAATAATGAAGAAAAAAAATTAAAGGAGCTTCTGTGACATTATTTTTATTATCTAGTCCCAATTCCTCTAAAAACTGTAATGTTTACTATGTTTTTGGTTAGAGGATAGTGCTATGAAAATGGAAGGGCATTCCACTCACAGCATTTTCACAAAATAAAAAGTCTCTCTGGAGACAGATGTAATATTTAAGCTTTGGTTCCATTTTTTTTAAGTTGTTCTAACACACCTGTGCTAGTATCTACACCAGTTCAAATACAATTTTGATTAGTATTCAGGCTCTCTTCTCTAGACTAGTCTTACCTGTCATAAAATAGATACTGCCAGTTCTCACAGTAGATACTTCTTTATACTAATATAAAACCATGACACTGCCTCTAACATTTCTTGAATTTTTCTGGGTCTCTGAAGAAGTCTTATAACTCATTTTAATCATTAATACAGAAAAGAGTCCCAAGTGAGTCAGCAGGAGATTTGACCTGTACCCAAGTGCAAAACTGAGAATATAAAGGCCAAACTATGTGTACAGAACAGCATCATAATTCAGAAAGCCCACCCCCCAAAATCACAGGTGATTAGGAGAAGGTGATTAAGTCACAGGTAATTAAGAAAAGAACTTAGACTTCTATTTTTTTGCCAACCTTGAGCAACTTCAGATGGTGAAGAGGAATTTGTCCAAGGAAGTGATGAGAAAAATAAAAAATGAAATGCAATTGTTAAAACTGGCAATTGTTATGTAATTGTTTAACTGACTTTAGGTTTGTTTTTAATAGTTCTCCCTCTCAGGTTTAAGAAAATGGTAACTGAGAAAGGATTAAGATTTCCAGTCCTAATGAATGTATTGATGAAATCATTTAACCCTTTCAGAAAGACTCTTTAATTTCACCACCGCATTCTTGGGTAAAACTAACTATTTAATGATTTAATAGTTTTGCAAGTGGAGCAAAAAATGTTAGGAATCCAGATTTCCCAATTTACTTCCACATTTTAACCTGTTATAATTTTGATGAAAAATGAAAGATAAATTCAAGTGATATTTTTAGCTTTTTAATGCACTTTAGAAAATGAATGTAAAGATGGGCATAGTATTGGTTTCCTCTTTTAATTTTCTCAAAAAAGAAGGAAAGAAATCAAGAAATTCCCATGTGCTTAATCTTATCTATCATGGGTTGATTGAAAACATCTGCAGTACCCTTTGTTTGTTTTATTCCTACCCCATGTAAGCATAAACTCTCCATTCCATATGGCAAGCATGATTAAATGGTTACTGACTTCACACACATGCACACACACGCACATATACACACACCTCATTCTCCATATCATTGCATATTTAATCCAGTTGCTGCCAAGGAAAGAGATGAAAACAAAGGAATTCTTAGGAATTTGTGACCAGGTAGGGCTCAGCATAGAAATACATAGGCCATTTCAGTTCTTTTTCAAGGAATACAATTTTATATCATAAAAAAAAGTTATTTCTCACCTTTCAACACATCTTTGTTAAGAAATGCTATTTGAGTTTCAATGTGGATCATATTCATTTATTAAAAGAATACAAGTGAGCAAATAATACCAAAACTTGGCCATTTTCTTTCATAAAGTATTCCAGTACAGGATATGCCAGTGTGAAAAGGATTGTCTCCTTATTCAGTCACTACAATGAAAGATATAGCCAAGGCTGGTTGTGTAAATTTATTTTTTAAACACAATTTCTTTATTACACATTAAGCTGATTTAGGCCAGCCTTGTCTTACACAAATCTCACAGAATTTGGCTTGCCTCATAATAGTTATGGTATCGCCTCATAGATTTTATAGACAGAATTGGAAAGGACCTTGGGGGGCTTCTAATCCAAGCCTATGCCTGAGCAGGAGATCCTGTACCATTATGGACAAATGACTGTCCAATCTCTTCTTAAAAACCTTCAATGATGGAGCACCCACAACTTCTAAAGGCAAACCATTCCACTGATTAATTGTTCTCACTGTTGGGAAATCTTGGTTAGTTCCAAGTTGTATCTGTCCTTGATGAGATGCCCTAAGTTGTTTTGGAGACTAGGTTGACCCCTCTTCTCTGTGACTGCTATCATCTCACCTCTAGTCAGTGGTGGGATTCAAATTTTTTTACTACCGGTTCTGTAGGCGTGGCTTGGTGGGAGTGGCTTGGTGGGTTGGCAGGGGAAGGATACAGTAAAATCTCCATTCCTACCCCACTTCAGGGGGAAGGATACTGCAAAATCCCTATTCCTTTCCCACCCCACTAACCTGCTTTCCAGATCTGTTTGCTTGTGCAGGGCAACAAAAGAAGACCCAGCAAATCAGCTGGGACTTGGGAGATGGAGAATAGATGGGGGTGGGGCCAGTCAGAGGTGGTTTTGCCAGTTCTCTGAATTACTCAAAATTTCCACTACCAGTTCTCCAGAACTGGTTAGAACCTGCTGAATACCACCTCTGCCTCTAGTCCTTCTCTTCATTAGACTACACATACCCAATTCCTACAACCATTCATCATGTTTTACTCTCCAGCTCTCTAATAATTTTGTTACTTTTCTCTGAACCCTTTCCATCTTTTTATACTGTAGTAACCAGAACTGGATGCAGTATTCTAAATGTGATTTTACCAAAATATTATAAAGTAGTACTAACATTTCATGTTACCTTGATACTATCCCTCTGTTGATGCAGCTTATGACTGCATTGGGTTTATTGACATCTGATCTTGAAGTCATTACCTAGGCAAAAGGGGTTGAAATATTTTTCAATCCAGTACTGAAAGTGAATGTAATATAGAACAATGAGATTCACTGTATTATAAGTGAATGTAATACAGAAGCAGGTAGATAGATGCCTCCCTAACTCAGTGAAGTTTAAGAATGAGTATAGCATAATTGGACTCATGGGATTCTGCTATAGCTAATCTCAATAAAAGTACTTTCAACCTTACTGAGATGTTGATTTTCTGATCTATCTAGTGCAGGGGTCTCAAAACTTGGCAATTCCAGGTGGCTGGAAAATTCTGGGAGTTGAAGTCCACAAGTCTTAAAGTTGCCAAGTTTGAAGACCTCTGACCTAGTGGGATGAAGAATCATGAACATGGCTATGAGAGATGGAATCTTAGATAGGACTATCAACCTGAGCTTCAGAACTAAAGATATCATTAGTTGCCATATATGATCATTCAGATTTTTGCAAACATTAGTTTTTCAATCTACTGTCTATGACACAGTCCATGCTTCTCAAAATAAAACTATATCTATGTGTTGGTGTGTGTGTGTGGTATCTTAACATTGTGACTGTTGCCAGGCATTGTGCTCCTATTGTTAGATGTCTGAAAGATATCTATCTACAGAATAGAGATCCAGTTCCATTTTAGCCTAAGTAGACAGATGGTTTGGAGTACTGTCTGTAACAGGAATGATCCCAAAAATATTGGGTGTGTGGGGGTCCAAGTATTCTGCACCATAGCTTTGCATTGTCTGAAAGGGAAAATATAATCCCTAATGAATTGTATGGCTAAGAATAGATCAAATGTGATACAGCTGCAGCTGATTAAATGTGAAAGGCTTCTTGTTTGGTGCACTAATAAATTACAGCAACTTTTCTAGCTATGTTTTTCTTTCCTGACTCTCTGTAATATGCAGAGGATTTAATTCTGAATATTTGTCAACAGCTCACTCAAACAGCAAACATGGAAAACTTCTGTCCATACCTGTTTTTGTTGCTTCTGTTATTCAGAGGCCCAAGTTAATGCAGGCATATGTGGGTCTTTCCCTTCATTTGAAAGCATGTTTTCCTCCACTATTCTTTCTCATAGCACTCCCCAAAGGATTGTCTGTATCTGTCCACAGTGACTGATTTACACACTATATAAATTTGGGAAGCATAGAGATGCATCATGCATAACACTGCTTTGGCACAGAATAGGGATGTGTACAAATTAATTCCCATGATATTTATGGGAGAAATTCACTTACACATAGAAAAGATAGATCAGTGTTTCTCAACCTTGGTAACTTTAAGACGGGTGGATTTCAATTCCCAGTATTCCCCAGCCAGCCATAGTTGGCTGGGGAATTTTGGGAATTGAAGTCCATCCATCTGAAAGTTGCTAACTTTGAGTAGCACTCAGATAGATAGCCAGACAACCAGACAAATTGACATATTTTGATATTAATCCCAGTTTCTGCTGGCATAATGACTGGCTTAAAAAATGTGTGAGGAGTTTCAAAACTCAGGCTGCAATCCCTATGCCGAGCCCTCAATCTGATCCTTTGCTTTCAAGGTGCCAGGACAACCTCTGGCTGTGCATGACTCAGTCAGACCTCTCACAGCCAAGCCATTCTAGAAAATTCTGCCCTTGGATTCTTGGTTTAGCCTTCACTTTCTCTCCTGGTTCTTATTAAGTTTGCGGCTTTTCTGGCTTTCCAGGCAGTCCTCTGACTGAAAGTCACTTCTGTCCAAGGTGGCCTGACTTACTAGGGCTGCATTTGTTCAAAACGGTGGGGAGGGGATCCTTTCTTAGACACTTTAGTTGTGGGGGTAGTATGAAAGATACTTTGCTTCACTTTTCAGAAAATGTGCAATTATGCCTCTGAAATAATATGCAAGTATTTATTTTGCTTCTCTGCAAGATGCTAGGAGAAAAGAGGCTAAATGATCAAATGCCACATGACTTTTCTTACACACATCTAAAGAAATCAAGGAATTCTAATAAGGCAACACACATTACTTGAGGGAGTAAGATGCTTGCCGTGTTTTGTTTTATGAGAATTAAGACTGATATTTAATACTAATCTCCCAACCCACAATTTCTATCCTGCCCCCAGTTGTCTCAATAATAGAAAGCAATAAAGGGAGAGTTTGCTGTAGGAAGGGAGAGCATTAGAGAGAAGTTTCTGCTGAGTTTGTTTTTTTATTTAAAAAAAATAATTCATTTTGAAGATGTGTGTCCACTGCCAATTTCCCATGTGTGGGTGGCACATTTTAGTATCTGCTGCTCATTGTCATCACCAACTTCAATCAAGTTACATTGACAAATTAACCCTGAGGAAGATTACCTCAGAAATTAAGATGTCCTTTTCTTTCTCCAAAAACCACACCCGTCACTTACTCCCTGACTGATTTCACAACAGTTTGGGCAGCCACTTCAATAAGAGGAAGGTAAATGTGTTTAACTAGGACAGCAGTGCAGACTGCCAAATGCTGACATACGTGGGAGCCAGCTTATCTGTTGGAAGGGCAGTTCTTAAAGTACCTACAAGGCTTTTTACTTTTCTGCTAATAGCAAAAAATGTAGTTTCATCATGCTGTGAGATACGACATATTCAGTTCATAAAGGTGTAAATCCATTGTCCCAAGATTCAGACTGATGATGATATAATGAATTTGGAGTCATTTGACGAAGGGCCAGCAGTCCTATTAAGCACAGTGAAGCATTCACCTCAGCTGATCCTTACTGAAGGGCGAAAGGAACAGTGGTGAAATCAGGGTATAGAGGTATGCATACTTTGTTGGTGTTCTCAGATATAATGGATATTGAGGGAAAACATCATATTTTCTTTCTCCTTGGGCAGGAAAAATCTATTTGGCCACTATTGGGGCAGCATCTATGGGGATTATTCTGCTGTGTATCAAAATAGCCTTTTAAAAATTATATCTCTAGCAATATGAAATATTGTGTAAATAACATTTTAATATACAAGGGAAAAATTGTATTTTTCTGAAAGTCATGATTGCATAAAGCTTAAGTGTACTCTACTGCATTTCAGAATAAGGCTGGATAACATTTTTGGTCCTGAGGGTCATAGGTAGCACAGGATAATGGAGTGGATATGCATGCCAGTGGTAGAATTTGAATTATCTGTTTCCTTCTGTCTGTCTCTCTCTCTCTGTTATATACACAAACACACAAATGCACAAAAAATGGTACTGATAGAAAGTAACATTTGAAGCTTAGGGTTGAGCTGTGGGGTTCTTGGTGCTCTCTGTGCTTGATTGTTTTCTTGCAGACATTTCATTACCTAACCAGGTAACATCACTTCTGGAATACCTTCTAGCACTGATGATGTTCTTAGTTGGGTAATGAAACAACTGCAAAGAAAAAAAAATCATGCTCAGGCAGCACCAAGGCCCCCATTATACAAAATAATGCAACCAAACACATGTTCCTACTTCTCCACTATATGTTTCTTTCCCTCCAATTGAGAAATGTGTCCATGTTGAACATGAATGTTGGACAAATCCTGCAGGCAGAATATGGAGTATGTGTTACCCTTAGGTTTCTACAAGGAACCCCCTGACTGATAGATTATTGGTTATCTTCAGTAGCAGTTTGATGAAATTTATGTCAGCTATCAAGAGGCACTTGAAAATCATTTAAAAATGAGAAGGAAAGTACTGCTGCATATTCCAATGGTTCTACCCATTGATTCCTCTGAGGTAAACTCAACCATTCTTTAACCATACAATCTTTTAATGTGCCCATAATGGCTTTAAGGCAATAGTTGGTGGGTAAAGAATGTGAAAGAGGCTTCTGAATATCTTTTATTAGAGAGACACATTAGAGATATGAGAAGATAATAGATGCAAAAAATCAGAGCAATGCAAGCAGGAAAATTGTGTAATATATAGCAATAACACTTACATACCATTTCAGAGTGCTTTCAGCCCTCTTTAAATGGTTTACAGAGTCAGCATATTGTCCCCAATAATCTGAGTCCTCATTTTACTGACTTTGGAAGGATGGAAGGCTGAATCAACCTTGAGCTGGTGAGACCTGAACTGCTAAACTGCTGGCAACCGGAGATCAGCAGAAGTAGCCTTCAGTACTGTGTTCTAACCACTGTGCTACCACAGCTCATATAGTAGAAAACAGCAACAAAACTCAAATCCACGATCTTATTAGCTAAGCTTATAGAAGAGATTAAAACATGATTCTGGTGTATTTTATCAGAGAACATAGTTCTGAATGAGCAGAAAAATCAAGTTGGTGTATTAAAGATTTTTTTTTACCTTATGTTCAAATCTTATGAAGTCTAGCCATTTATGAAGCAAATTTGAATTCATAATCAGGAAAATTCATGGTTCAGGAAAAATCATGAAACATTTCATCATATATGTATCAAATTTTGACTTTGCTTGCTGATGAACATTCAGATAATTTTTATCTTGTAACAAATGTGTCTTTAAGACACAAATATCTTGAAACAGAGAAAATAATCGATACTACTGAATAATGATATGGTTTTATTACAAAAATCCAACTCCAAAAATGAGCCTTGCATACAAACAAATAGTAAAATATTTACCTTAAAGCCATATTTAGAGATGAACTATTCACTCACATCATTGTGGGAAGCAATGAACAAATGTCATATGATTTAAAATGTAGCAAGAAAAAGCTTTTATTTATGCTAAATACCTTCAGGGGAATGCCAAATAATTAGAAAAGGATGCCATTGAGCCTGGTCTCTGTAATGTAGATATGATTAATTTTGAAATATCAAGAACATTCAAACATGGAAACTCAGAGCTGCTTGTCAAAATTTCACAAGCAGAATAAGTAACAAAATTAATGGGTCAAATTATTGCAGACCAATAACCATGTTTATGGCTTTCTCTGCCTGTTTCATTCTCTATTATCTTTGTTTTCCTTTTTTAAAAATCCGGTTTCAAATTTGTGACTTAGAAGTCATTTCTGTAATAATACTCTAAAACTTAAATTTACACAGTCGTTTTTCACCCAGATAGTATTAACAATGATTTGATGGTTCCCCTAGAGAACTAATATGCCTACTGTCCCTGCCCTATTGTTTCTTTTTATTTTTCTTATATGTCTCCATTTCATGTGTTTATAACTATGTTTATACTTATACCTATTATCTTGTAAGAGATTGACAAATCAAATAAATAAAAAATAGAGTGAGATTCCCTGTTTATTTTAAAAAGTTGACTAAGTTCTTCACCTAATATAGATTTAGGATACAATGAATACTGTAAGCAAAACTTTGCTAATAAGGAGAAATAATACCATGGACTGCTGTAAGCTAATTTCCAAAGTTTTGTTTTATTACTGTATTATTAAGGTATAAGTAAGTATGGCTGCCACTGGCCAAAATTAAGTTTGAAGGATACAGAGAAACATTAAAAAAAAAATGAGATAAGGAGCAGGTCCATGTTTGAAACAGCAAACTTCATCTTAGCTCTTTGCTTTTAGCAAGATGGGCAGCATATAAGTTTAATAAATAAAAATAAATACATATACAGTTTAAGGAAGGGGCAGGGGAAAGCACATTTATCTCTTTCTTTTAACTCATCATTATCATAATCATCATTAGTTGGCATGATTAAATGATTTTTTAAAGTTTTGTGCACACATGTAAATGTGATATATATGGGCAACTGATTAATTTGCCTCTTTATTAACTTCTATAAATTGCATTATAAAATCTGACATCCGGGGCTCCTTAAGAATGTAAAATCAATGCATTGCTTTGAAACATAATCACAGGAAATTGCTTTGCTTCTTGCTGCCTATAGTTTTGATTGTCCCATTTTCATGTTTAAAACAATCAGATGTTCCAGTTGTTTTATGAGATCATTTACATAATACATGTACTTTAGAAAATATTACCTGCAGCCTCAAATAGACAGCTAAGATTCTTCCACACAGGGATGAGTAAATGGGGGAGTAAGTGGGGGAGCAAGTGTGCTGAATCACTGCAATAAGAGGACTCCAAGAAATGTATTGCTTTCATTCCTTTCCTTTTGCTTACAAGGATATACATTTTAATCCATTCCAACAAAATCATCTAAAATGTATTTGAATTGATAGGTCTATCATCACTACTTTTATTCTTTTTTTTTTACTTAGGACCAAGATTGAAGCATCAAGATTTAAAATACATTCTTGTGCCAAGAAAGATTGTATTTGCTAGATTAAGATTTATGAGTATCAGTAACATGTAGCAGGGGATCATCTGATATAGTGACTTCTATATTGTTCCTGTGAGGGAACACTGAAGTAGCTTAGAGGCAAAGAGATGGTAGATAGAGAACATGCCTCCATATCACACACACAATTAGGTTTGTTTTTTTTTATTATGAGATGCTAGTATTAGCATTTTGTTAGAAACAATATTCTCATCCAGTATCACACAGTCTGTTGCAAGGCTGTTGTTTTTAATCATGCCATGCCAGCCACATTTGTTTTAAATGGCTCTCTCCACACTACAGACATGCATTGTAATTTTGTACATTATTTGTTATACTAATAGAAATTGCACAGAGGCAATAAAGAGTTGATTTGTTAAACAT
Source organism: Laticauda laticaudata (assembly GCA_004320025.1). Taxonomy (NCBI): domain Eukaryota; kingdom Metazoa; phylum Chordata; class Lepidosauria; order Squamata; family Elapidae; genus Laticauda; species Laticauda laticaudata. Next base: position 13,377 of record BHFT01081316.1, read on the forward strand.
AAAAATGAATACTGAAGGGAAGTCAATTTATTTTCTTCATTGGGAATATGAACTAATTATTTTATTTTATTCAATTTATACAAATGCCAACTCAATTTTGGGCATCTACCAAGTTAAAAACACAAATAAAAATCAACTATACAAAATGTATCTCTCATGTCTAGGGGTGACATAATGGCAGTGTTACAAAATCTAAGTGGCTGCTACAAAGAAGTCAACCTATTCCCCAAAGCACGTGAGGGAAGGACAAGAAGCAATGGATGGAAACTAATCAAGGAGAAAACCAACCTAGAACTAAGGAGAAATTTCCTGACAGTGAGAATAATTAATTGGAATGACTCAGTTCCAGAAATTGTGGGTGTTCCAACACTCAAGGTTTTTAAGAAGAGATTGGACAATCATTTTTCTGAAATGGCGTAAGGTTTCCTGCTTGAACAAGACATTGAATGAGAAGACGTTCAAGGTCCTTTCCAATTCTATTATTTTGCAGAGATCACAAAGTCATCTTTAATTAGGGGTTTCAGCCTTTGCTTTTGTTTTTTTGTCACAGGTACTAATTATCTTTTACATTTTATATGGTTATTCCTTTGTGGCACCAGGCTGAGAAAGCTAGTTAAGGATATCTTCAATTTTTTATAACGGTGACTAGGAAAGTCCAACTTCTGATTTTCGTTGGATAGTATTTTGAAGTCAACCATGGGGAAAAAACATTGATTAAGGGAAAAAAGGATATTTGAGGTTTATTCTTTTCCATTTTTCATACAATGTTATATGTAAAATATATTCTTTAATTAATGAAGATTTATTTATGACTGTATGTATGCCTCAGTGGCGCAGTGGTTAGAATGCAGTACTGCAAGCTACTCCTACTGCAATTTGGCAGATCAAATCCCACCAGACTCAAGGTTGACTCAGCCTTCCATCCTTCTGAGGTGGGTAAAATGAGGACCCAAATTGTTGGGGGCAATAGGCTGACTCTGTAAACCACTTAGAGAGGCTGTAAAAATATTATAAAGTGGTAAGTCTAAGTGCTATTGCTATGAATGTACAGTATATAATCAACAAACCCAAAATCCCTGTCAATCGATATGATCTAATACAACATATCTAATATATAACCCATAGCATGATATGACATCTTAGGTAATCTAAAATTGGAGTCTGAAAGCCTACTAAGAATAAAAGTGTAATTTAGAGTAAAATCATTTAGATTGTATTTTCAGTTCAATCTGACTAGAAATCTTTATTATCCCCACCAGTCTGATGTCCATTTTCTCATCCTGCAAGAACTTAATTTGATCCCACAAACTTTATTAGGAAGTGTTCACAAAATTAACTGATTATGTGGCATTTAACATGAAATAAAAATAACTGATTTTTCTCCAAATGTTGTGCAAATTTCTGCAGCAATCTTCATGGTCAGATGAATCTGCCTCTAGACTAGTGTTTCTCAAAGGATGGTCTGAGGACTTCTGTGCATCCCCCAAGAACCTCTGCAGACTTCAAAATAAAAATTAATAGCCAGTTTATGTTGAAAAATAACCCAATTTTAAAATCCCATCGAACAATCATGAGAAGCACTAGTGGCAGCAAATGTGTTAATTTTATTTTTTAAATATGGTAAAAATTGATCAATATGACCCATACAAAAAAGCTCTATTGCAATCCTGAATAATTTTTTACAGTGGGAAGGGAGAGGGAGAGGGAGAGAGAGACAGAGACAGAGAGACAGACAGAGAGAGACAGAGAGAGAGAGAATCGAAACACTTCTCCAAATTACCCTAGGACAGTCCATAAATTGCCTGTTCTGAACAGTTTATTGACAATGCAGTAACAGTGGTGAAGTAAATTCTCTCTGCCTCCTTCACCACAGATAGTAGGCACAATTTATGTGAGATTAATATCAACTAACAGTTTATTCATTCTCAAAAGCTTATCAGAAAAAAAAACAAAACAGTATGTTCGCCAAAGCCAAAGGGTGTGCTTCAAAGTGATGGTGTCAGACCCTTCCTACTTCATAACTTCACAATGAGGTTAGTGCCTCAATAAGATTGTGGTTATATTGCCTAGATAATCCATCCAAGCATTCAAGAAAACCTTGTATTCCATCTTAACTAGACCTGTCTTTGCATGGGAGATCAGTGGGGGACAACCTGAATTACTCCAGGAAATGACTTATCGGTGACAATAATGATGCTTTCATTACGCTGGTGGTAACAATGATGATGAATGGAAGTTATTTTCAGGTAAACAATGGTCTAATTTATATTGCAGTTATTTTAATGAATTTACTGGTGCATAGTAAGTCCAATTCCACCTGAATGAAACAGGCACTATCTGTAGAACTATAAAGTATGCTTATACTAATTGCAGTATTGGTAGTGTCTCCCATTTTAGAATTTGCCTTTAAGAAGCTTTGTTACTTTCTATTATGTTTTTGGCTTTTCTTTCATTTCCTCAGATGTTGCCTGAAAAGAACCCCCCCACCCCCCCAAAAAAAATCATTTTGGTATTCAGCATTAGATAAAATTGTCAAGGATTGCTTTAATGGATGGAATTCAGAAGTAAATATGCAATTCCATCAGTGTGGAACAATGCTCTAAAATAGAGAACCAACTAGCCAACTAGAAATTTAATTGGCAGCTTAGTCATCTGTCCTGTTTTGTATAGTTGGTAATGGTGAATAACAGAATAGCATCTACCATGAGTCTTCAACATTATGTGTGATTTTACATTAGGACGTCTTGCCAAAGTGTCTTGCCAAGGTGTCTTTCCACTCTCTTAATGTAATATGAAATTTGAAGCAAATGTTGAGCGCCTTCTTAGTTGAAACATCTGCACAAACATTAAGGGAAGCACACAAAATAGTTGCTATTACCACAACATTCTTCACAAAATATGAAGGAAGAAGTGCATTGAATTCAGTCCAAAATGAAATGCATTTACTGGAAGCTTGAGGGAAGCCCAAAATACTTAGATAGAAGGGTAAAACACCCCCTATGACTTCAATAATATCTGTAATAACAGCCATTTAAGTAATTAAGGAAGCCTGTTGTTTTGTTGATAGAATGGATCGTAGCATTGCTGCATTTGGACCTCCATCAGGTATCAGCTGAAATAAGAAAAAAAAAAAAGCTAAAGAATGATTGACAAAATTCCTTGGTGCAGAAGAGATTTATAATCAGCTTCAAAAGAACATTAAAATGTTCCCTTTCTACCGAAATGATTGAGGAACCCCTCATGATTTTAAAAGTTCCTTGTGTATCACAATGCAGGCTGAAGATTGGATCAGGATGTAGGATTATGACACGTAGCTATTACAATAGACACTAAAATCTATAAAATAAACACAGATACCACATAACACGTGGTTCTGTTTTAAAGCTTGCTGCTACTTTGCATGTGGAACTATTGTGGTTTGCCATGTAAATACGTCCTTTATTAAATGTTAATGCAGTCAATTTATATGACAGACCATAATAATTGGGAAGGAGAATTAATACTGGGGATACAATGAAAACTATTCCCCCTGCAAGATTTTTTTTAAAGATCATAATGAAAGTTGTGGTTAGTTTTGTTAAAACGCTGTATGTCTCAGTTCTCAATGTGATTATATTGCAAGTGGCTGTATCAGAATCATATGCAAAGCTACAAACAAGAACACATTGAAAAGAAAAGATGAAGGAATATCCATATGCTTGTACATACGGTATATGAATATTTAAACACAAATTTTATGTGCACATGAAAACTATACCTAAAAATAGGACCACTAATATTTTACTTTGATTGAAATATACCTGCATGCACGGGCTGATCCATTGTAAGGGTGTACAGTGAGGCATTTGGTTAATAAATAAAGACATTTATTCATCTCCATTTTAAGAAAATGTATAAATATGCAGTCATTTTCTTGGCCACAGCTACTGCATGCTTGACAGTTATGGTCACCTCATACCAGACCTCACCTAGACCTGGGGCAAAGGCAAATCCAGTTTGATTGATTGGGACATTGTGTATTCATCATTAGTCCAGGCTCTGGCAGACAAGACCTGGCAGGTATCTTCTTGTATGCAGACGGCTTTCCTGGTGTGGTCTTAACTTTTCTGGCAGCTTAGTCGTGAAATTTTATACATTTCTGCGGCAGGGATTAAGGCTATCAAGTCTCCAAGATTTCTCATCTCTCTGTCAGCATATAGCAATTCAACCCTGCTTAATGCCCCCCCTCTCCTTCTGCCCCCAGAAAGAAAGAAAAAGGAATGCAAAGGAGCCCTTATTGTCAGGCTTCTCATATCACAGGGTGGGCTGAGTCTATCAACTAGAGTTGTCTTTCAGACCAGAAGCAGCTGAAATAAACTGAGTATAATACAGATTTATGCAGAACCCCAAACCACCACTGGGACCCTAGCTTCTCTTTAGAGATAGGATAGCATTTCTTCTAAAAAGAAAAAAAAAGCCACAGACAGAGAATCACTTTTCCAGGGGTAGAGCTATATTAGGAAAGCTATATATTAGGAAAGAAGACTGTTTAGGCTTCAGGAGATCATATCAATGGTGCTATGGAGAAAGAAACTTCATTGTCATAGGGACATAAGCCCAAATTTTTAATAACAGTATGTATCTCTGTACTAACATCACAAAGAAAGATAGCTCTTAATGATAATGGAGGTACAAAGACTACATAAATTATGGTGATTGAAATGGAACCAATCTACCTTGTGTATCTTCTTCCTCTGAAGTACATCTTAATGCCCAAGATTAATTTGATTAACACAGAGCTTTTGCCAAGGAAAAAACATATGAATCATAATAGGATGTAAGGATACAAAGGACTATTACATGTGGGTTGCTTGGCTTTGTTAAGGGATGGCTGAGGAAGGATATGTGCCCCCCCTTTTTTTTTTTACAGAGGACACTCTTCCAGTGAGTCAAACATTACTTTCTTTATGCATCCCTTGAACTTCAGTTAAAATGAGAACATTGCATTCTCCCATTTCAGGACTTAGTTTATTCATTCCTTTGTTACTGTGGAAACTTACTTTAATTATAGTGCATTAGGCATTGCATGAGTGATAGTTCATTAAGCAATGATTGGGAATAATATACAATATAAACATGAGTAGTCCTGAAGTCCTTGATCCATTCAGTCAAAGGTGGGGAGCTTGTGATCCATAGGACACATGCAGCCCTCCAAACTGCTATTTTTACAGTCCCTGGAATCTCTTGAAAAAGATACTACTAGGAAAAAAATGTGTGATGCCCTGTCAATTTTTTCATATTTCAAAACACAACATTACCACGAGCCATTAGAAAGGCTTAAACAATTAAGAGTTTTCAAAATTCCAGCACTAGCCTTTTGCATTTTTTATGTTTTTTATTTATTTGTTTGTCAAACATGTACAAGACAACAAGTATACGTATGAACATAAACAAGAATCAAGGAAGTAAATACAGATAAATGGGGACAGTAAGACTGGGACGGTAGGCATGCTGGTGCACTTATGCACATCTCGTTTAAGGACCTCTTAAGAATGGGATGAGGTCCACGGTAGACAGTTTGAGGTTGAAGCTGTGAGGAGTTGAGGCTGTAAGAATGGAGTCAGATAGGCTGTTCCAGGCATGTAACTAGTTGGTGTTTTTTTTAATCAAATAGGTTTTCTGCTGTTTTAGTTTAGTTTAAATGGCTAATTTATCCATTTGAAATTTGTAGCATGACTTCATATTGTCATTGTCATGACAATGTCCTTCTGAAAAATGGTCTGTTCCTGCTTTTATACCATGCAAGCAGTTTTGAAGATGTAGCATAAGGAGTAATTATTGTGCACATGGAAAATTACAATAATCATTTATAGTACTTACTTAACGAACTAGTTAAGTCTAGAGAAGACAGAATCTACTCCCCAAAGGTTAGAAGTAACAATGAAAAGTTAAATACTGTGGTCAGTGTACTGCAGATGGGAAAGTTTTTGTTTTAATGTTTTAAATGCCCACCATCTGGAAGATCTAGAATGATGATATGTGCTTCTGCCCATAAAACTAAATCTCAAAGCTGAGAAGTTCAAGCATAGAGAAAGAAGCAACTATATCACTCCAGATCTGTGCACACATCATGACCTGTTGTGAATTTTTAAAAAATCCCACTGATTCCAGATGCACAGGAATCTCACACTGGAAATAACAAGACATATGTTTTTAGAAATGGAGAGGGCTATTTTTGTAGTAATAAGAAAGTAACAAGTGGATTTTAGGATGCAACATTTATATTCAAAATATTAATCAGCAAATTACTTAGTCTTTCTGCAGCTTATAACTAGCTGCTGTGTTTTTTTAATCAAATAGGTTTACTGCTCTTTTAGTTTAGTTTAAATGGCTGATTTATCCATTTGAATATTGTCAAGCTTTGGCTAGAATGTAGGATATATTTTGGCCAATACTGTCCAAAGGCTGGTGCTTGCATAATTTTTGGACTATGGTGTCCCATAAAGCTCTATTATGTCCCCTGTGCTGTTTAATAAAATATTTCTCATGAGAAACTTTGATGAAAAGTATTATCAATATGTGGAGCTGCACAAATCAAGTCCCACACCCTATTATGCACATCTTTTATACTTGCAAGATCATTTGTATCCATAGAGTTCACCTCACACTCTTTGGTCTTCGGTGGGAAACTGTTTACAGGTTCTACTCGAAATAAATCTAGCATAGATAGCAAACTATGCCTTTTCCATGGTGAGGCTTTCATTATGCAATAAATTACTGTTACAACTGAGATAGATTCCCCTCTTTTTAGTAGTTTAGAAATGGCTTTAAAATCTTTACCTTTCTAAATTCCCTACTTAACTACATCACTGTGCTACTTTTAACTTTGTGTAGGTTTGTGAATGAAAAGCATTTTTTGTTTTATTTTACTTGCCACCTGCCTCCAGTTTCTTTTTGACAATTTCCCTTTTGTTGAATTTTAGATTATAAGACTTTTTATTCAGTTGCATATCATCCACACTGATGATAATGAATGAATGAATAAAAATAATTACAGAACATCTACAAGAGCTTATATACAGATTCTTGCCTTAGCCTAACAACAGCTGGTGCTGAATTTCTTTGATGAAGTATTAGCAAGATGTTCACATGTCCACCGGCTCTATCTGAATCAGAATTTTTTTATAAAGGTATTAATAAATGATATTTTGCTAATTTTGTAAATTTGCAATGCAACAAGAGGATTGAGAAAATAAAGTACTCCACTGCTAGACTGGAGGATATTACAGAGATATATTTATTCATTGTCTCGTCTCTCTCTCTCTCTCTCTCTCTCTCTCTCTCTCTCTCTCTCTCTCTCTTTACGTGCAATTTTCCTATATGTTTTCCATTTATATTACCTTGATAGTTGCTAAAGAATCAATTTAATTATTAGATAAAACAGTATTAGAAGATTATAAAATAATTTTATGTGGGAATTTTTTAAACTGACTAAATATAGATTGACATGCCTTCCCACTGATTAGAGATTATGGATATATTTTCCAAATACATGTTTGTGTGTATATACACAAACATATTTGGGAAAAATCCTTATAATGCACACAGAGAGACACAAATGCACAATGACATCCCCCCCCCAAAACCAGGGGTGGGATTCTACCAGTTCGCACCTATTCGCTCGAACCGGTTGTTAACAATCTAAGCAGTTCAGAGAACTGGTTGTTAGAAGAAATTACTGGCCTAATCCTGTAAGGAAGGCAGAAAGGAAACATTCTGGTGTTGCTTACAGAAACTGGCTCTCCATTAACCCTTATTACATTCTTGGCAGGTCTAGACTTCCTGTCTCAGGAAAGTCTCTGGAGCTTTTTCCCTGCCTTTGCCGGTACTTTGCTTGTGTGGAGTGATCATTCAAAGTTACAATGGCACTGAAAAAAGTGACATGACCATTTTTCACACTTACAACTGCTGCAGCATCCCCACAGTCATGAGAAGCCAGGCGAGGAGATGCGTGCCTTGATGTGAGTGATATTGAGTTGGCCACACCCAGCCAATAACATGACCGCCAGTCACATGACCACCAAGCCATGCTCACCACCTAAGACATGCCCACAGAACCAGTTGTTAAAAAATTTGAATCCCACCCCTACCCCAAACCTATTGTAACATCAACCACTATGATGCTTTCATTATAAGGGGGGTGGGGGTGGGGCAGAATACTTTATGCCAGTTTTGGGGAATAAAAACATTTAACTGCCGAGCCTCCAATGAGAGATTCAAAAAATGAGAAACCTACACATAAAAACTCATAAAGAAAAGAAGGAAAATAATGGATATTGTAAAACTAATATTTAAGTTCTTCCAAATGTTTTTTGATTTCTTTTTCTTTTGCAAACGATATATTAAAAAACATAAAAATTATGCAGACATCCTCTTAGGCATTAAAAACACATTCACACTGTCTTTTTTTTAAAACAACAACAACAACAAATTCTACATTCTATAATTCTACCAAGATTGTTCTTGAAAGTTAATTTGGGCAAAACCTGGTGATCACATTCAAGAATTCTTCCTACAGATACTTTTAGTTTCACAGGTAAAGTTACACCCACATTTGCTCATAATCAACCAGTTCAAGAAAGAGATAAACAGTGTTATACATTTGATTAATACCTTTTGTGCCAGTTTGCTTATGGGCTCCATCATGTGCTATCTAGAAAGAGCTATAATGAAATCAATACCCAAACCACTAAAAGTATATATAAAGAGCTTCAGCTGAATTTAGAAGTACAAGAAGTGCTACAAGAGGCCAGCACTATATACTCTATTAATTAATAGGAACTAGTAAATTTCAGGTTTTGTGCTACTTATATTTGTTTAAGTTCAATTCATTCTGTTCTAGTCCCATACACAGCCTTTTTAAAAGTCTGCTTAAAACTGTACTCAGTTTTAGTAGGCTATTTCCCTTAAAATTGTTGTTTTTTTGCAAATAATTTTTCTTAACATATGTCCTAGGTTCAGTTCTGGCCAAAATAAGCATTTTTAATACAGAGTACTAAAACACAAAATATGTGACGAACTGAAGATTAATTCTTTTGAAATAGTATATTATTTTAGGAAGTCTGCATTAAAAATTAAATTATCTTTTTCCCTCCTCCACTTCCCCTACTATTTCCCCCAATGGATGAAAATAGCTTATACTTGACACAGAGTATTGGGGTTTATGTTCCAACAGAATTAAGAATAATCAACAGGACTTAAGGCAGAGGAAAGACTAGATCATAGCAGGTAGAATTTAAAATGAGTATAAAAAGATTCCAGGTACAAACCCTGGACATTTTTTTTCAAAGGATTAAAGTGTGTATGTGTGGGTTTCTGGTTTTTTTTTTTTTTTAAGAAACAGAAATCAAATATACTGGCACAGGATTGAGATAATACTGGCAATTGTACTCCTGGGAAAAATATTTATGCAAAAATAGTGATTCCTAGAGTTTGAAGGGACTGTTTAATCTATTAAGTTTAGGGTCCTTAGGAACCCTGATGGTGCAGTGGTTAGAATGCAGTATTGCAGGTTAACTCTGCCCAGAGACTGCAGTTTGATCCTGATGGACTCCAAGTCAACTCAGCCTTCTGCCCTTCCGAGGTCAGTAAAATGAGGACCCAGATTATTGGAGGCAATATGCTGACATTGTAAACTGCCCAGAGAGTGCTTTAAAGTGCTGTGGGGTAGTATATAAGTTCTATTGCTATTAGTGCAGAAATCCAAATTAAAGCATCCCAGATAGGTAGCTCATTAAGTTTCACCTGAATGTATACAACAAAGGTGCATTATTACTTGGAATGGTGGAAAATAGGATGGTAAGTTGGGGGTTGGGGGTGTTTCTCTGTAACATTCTTTTAATATTTGAGGAGAGTTATCAAATACACTTTGGGATTCTGTTTGCAAGCATATCTAAGACCTTCTGTCTCTCATTCTTTCTCTCTTCTTAAAACTTTGTTCCACTCTCCTAATCATCAGTTTTGTCCTTCTCTGAATTTATTCCAGTTTGCCTGTAACCCTCTTAAACTATGGTGAAAAGGGACTCTGTATTTGAGATTTTCTTCCTGATTATGTATTTTGAATTATTTCTTATCAAAATATTTATTTAAATACATACATACATACATACATACATACATACATACTTACTTACATAATATTTGTTCATTCAACAACTACATCAACAATTTTGGACAAGTGGGAATTGGGAAGGATAATTGCATTTTGATCTTCACATTAGCCTTGGAAATATAAATCACGTTGATTTGCTTTGAAAGGAGATCCCTCTTCAAAATCTCACTGTTGAGTAATTTTCCTGGAACATTTTCAAAATGCTTCCCTTTGATATAAATAATATGCACTATAATTCATCTTAAACATCCCTAACTTTTCCTTTCCACAAATCATGCCCAAAGTATCTACCAACTATAAATGAACAAAAAAAATCAATAAAACAAGGAGCTCAAAATTCCAGTAAAAGTTATCAAAGAAATCCAACCAACAAAGAGGTCGGATTAAAGCATAACAGGGGAGATGATAAAATATTAATTCAACAATATTAATAGTCACAAGAGCAGTATGTCAGAGAGAATAGAAGCTAATCATCTTCTAGGGCAAATGCCCAGCAACAAAGCAAAACTACATCCAATGATACAAAGTCATTAGTGTGAAAATGGGGAAGGGGGGGAGATACCAGATCAATAGAAACAGACTCCCCAAGCAGATCAACAAACAGAAAAGACAATTCAGCCATCAATATTATTTGTTTATTTCAACTTTCAAAAGCAAAGTCCAAGGATGTAGTTAGAAACTAAATTATTTTGTACTCTCATTTTAACTTTCTTAGATATTTTCCCCAAGCAGGCAGCATGATGGATGTCTGAGGGGACTGTGTGCTGGTAAAAGATTGAACATTCCTGCTAGGTGTACACTAACCCTTGGGATTGCTTAAAATAGCTCCCACCCATTCTTCATGCAAGGGGTCCTGTGCTTACCACATGCCATTTAAACATGGCTGCTACTGTGAGAGGTACAGCTGACAAAAAGAATGAAGTCTTGATAAAGGAGAAGTGAAGAATGCATATGTCTCACTGTTAAACATAATTAATATAAAGCTTTCAATTTTAATTTATGAGGATGGTTGTATATAATGTATGACTTTCTATAAGCAAACCTAAGCATTAACTCTTTATCTGTATAAAACAGGATTGTTTTGCAATTTATTACAAGGAAGTAGCTTACTAATATACTGGCATTTTTATTGTTAAGGTCAGTACAATGATACTGTTTTTCTTGTTGCTTATGAGGGGGAAAATCAGATGCACATCACTTTACACTTAGCTTTTGATATTAGCAGGGTACTTGTTTTAGAGTCCATTTCCCACTGGATCTAAAACATCAAATTAATAAATGATAGGAAAAGGAAGAATTGGAATCTAGCTTCATGCAGATTTTCCTATGTATTTCCATTTGTAAAGCTAATCAAAAACATTTACCAAAAAAGAAAGAGAGAATGAATCAGTTATGCTGCTATGGTATTGCTTGCCTGATAGACAGCATACAACTCTAATTAGCACTGCTGTCTTTTCAAATATTATACATTACACAAAGTCATTGAGAGTAATTTCCTGAATGTTTGTACTGCTAGATTTCATTGTAGTTTGATGTAAGATAGTATTTTGATACAATTGGGATATATGGAAGTAAAGCAACAATGCTATCTTATTATAACAGAACAGATTATTTGTGTTTCTGTTTATTGTTTGGTCTAGTCTAGTATATTTTTTCAATAATTTTATTAGATATTCTATTATATAGGTAAAATTTATACAACTACAAAACAACCAGATACATTTTAAAAAACTAAAAAAAATATTAAAAAAGAAAAGATAAAATAAAAGATAAAATAAAAAAAATAAATAAAAAGGAAACCTCCTTCATCCCCAGAACATATAATCTACATTAAAAACTAATCACTATCTCCTAAAATAAAACCAAACATGTTTTCATGTTATATCTTTCTCCAGTTTCTATAAACCATCTCTAATATCTCATCCATGCCTATTAATCAACAAAAATCCAGTAGGAGTTATCAGAAATGATATAAGTATTACAAATTATATCTGTTATGCCAAGTCTGAATCCATCTTTTTCTGTTTTCAATTTACCCTTCCCTTTTTGTAATTATCAAAATTCAGTCCCATTCAAAAAACAATTATATTACTGGAAATATCAATTTGTCATCTAGTCCTAATCAAAGTCATTAATACTCACCCCCCCCAAAAAAATAGCAGCCCATTATTTTAACCTTGGTCAAATAAATTAATTTTGTATTCTTTTTTCTTTGTGCTAATTTTCTTTAAAATCCTCAGAAGAGTTCCAGCATTTGCCTTCTCATATTCTCTTCTCTCAAAATTCTTTTCTTTATCTCTATGAATCCCCCTTTATATTTCCAATGTAGAAATTCCAATAAACTTTTCTTGTAATTCAACACAATAATCCAAATCATTCATGTGGTTTATAATATGTATTTTTTTCAATTTTTGAATCAACATCTTTCATTTGAAAACCCATTATTTCTTTCTCCTTTTTGTAAACTATTATTTTTAATTTCACCTGTAAATCAGTTTCAGTTTTATTCAATGGGGCATGATTCTCTGGAGTTACCAGCTGAAGTTAATAAAGAGTTAAACAGTTCAGAAACCACCTGCTATCACACAGCAAACATTTATTTTAAACTAGCCATCGGGTGACCTCTAATATTTAATTTTCAAAGTGTTTTTATCAGTGTAAAGAGAAGTTTTTCTCTTGAGAGAGTATCCTTTCAATGAACAACAGAATCTTAGATCAAGTCCATCGGAGCCCCTAATTTGTGTAAAACTTTCAAAGCCAACAATAATCACCCTCTTACTGTATATTCCAAAAGTTACAATCCTTTGAATTTATAGTTTAACTGTATTAAACAAGGATTAAAGGACACACTCTCAGTTATTTCAATAAAACTTCCCTGTCCAAAGATTATTGATCTTTAAAGAAAGCCAAAGAATTAAAAAAAATCTAAACAATGAAGGGAACTTAAGCATGATGGAATCCCACAGCTCCTCAGCAAAAAAACTTCCTGCCATCTGTACGCAAAAAAGGAGCTGTATAGTGCACATGTGGGTAATCTGATGATCTCCAGAGAGATTGCAGCCTGACACTTTTTTTCACCACAAAGTATTCTTCTCTTTTAAATGAATGTTAGTTTACCATTAGACCCATCAAAAATCCTTAGTCTAGTTAAGAATCCTGCTGAACAGCACCTCTGAGCTGACCCTCTTGCAATGTTAACACTTGGATGGGGAAACTACTAAGAAACATCAATAATGTAGGTTAAAAGATCCTGTCTTCTCCAGCTACTCTAAACAGCTTTTACATAATCCCCCCCCAATCTTGTACAGATTTCAAAGTTTTTGGCTCCATATTTGCTGTTTGTATTACAGGACTCAATTGGAAAAGATTATTCAGGCTATCAAGTCTATCCCCTTGCTCTGTGTAGGAATCTCAAAGTATTCACAATGTATGACTTTAAGAAATCTAGAGAAGGGAATCTACCATTGGTGCTACTAAAAATCATTCTTATTCTTAGAGATTTTTCCTAACAGTATACTGGAATCTTTGTAACTTAAATCCTTTATTTCATGTCATATTTTCTGAGATAGTAGACATGTTTTCACTTTCTTCTGCATTATATATTTTCAGGTTTTATCATAGCCATCCACCAACTTCCCACCCAATCCTTCTATGTTGCTTTAACATCACAACAAAGTATTTGTGGAATGGAGTAAAAATAATTAACTTTGAAAAAGCAGGATAGAAAGAGTATTGGCACTTTTGAATGTTGGTGTTGGGGAAGGCTTTTGAGAACACCATGGATAGCCAAGAAAATAATAACAATAACATACCATACTGACTTGATGGCATATAATCAATAAATCAGTCATAACATCTCTCCTTCAACCTTCTCTTCATCAAGGTAAATATTTCCAGTTCACTCAGTTTCCTTTCATAAACCTGTATTTCCAGTTGCTTGATAACTTTCATTGCCTGTTCCAGAGTGCCTGAATTCTTGTTTAAATGGAGCACCAGGCACAGGATTCAGTTTACCAGGCCCGATGCAGAATAAAATGGATTGATTGCTTACTATGATTTAAAAACTGTACTTCAGTTGATGGAGCTTAACACACTTTTCCCCAATGTACTCATCAGATGTATGCATCTGTGCAGTGTGTGTGTGTGTGTGTGTGTGTGTGTGTGTGTGTGTGTGTGTCAGAAAGAAAGGGGGGGGAATCTAACTAGGGGGAGTGTATAGATATTATCAGAGTCTGTATTTGTCTGCTTTCCCTTTTTGTTGTGTCTATGTTGTTGTTTTTTTTAAAATGTGCAAATGTCTACCAGGAGGTACACAGCAAGCTGCATGTCAACAGGATGAAGAAGGTAGGGCTTAAAAAATGAAGTAGTCAGAAACATCCTAAATGTTTCATTGATTCTCCCTTCCATAGATTTGTGTTGGAGTATTTTTAAATTTTATCTATTTTTACTGGTTTCTCCTACCATACAAGTTTCATCCCATTGTATTTAGCCTTCTGAGAGTTTATCAGGCTGGAAGTGTACTAAGCCCCTTTATGTAGTTTCTTTATAACATTCTGATGGGTTGGAAAGTATTAGAAAGGACATATAAAGAAAGTAAAAAGACAATTTGCCAACAGAGAATACAGACAGATAGCATGAAACGACAGAGAAGATGTCAAGCTGAGGTTGGCAAGGGATGTTCAGAACAACAATAAAAGCTTTGAATACCTTCAAAAAAAGGGAAATCAGTGTACCAAGTGTTTAATGAAGAAGACAAAATTCAACCAAAACTGCTCAACTCCTGTTTTCGATTTGACTTTTCTAGGAAGAACATATCTTCAAATGGTCAGTTCCAAGGCAACAATAAGAAAACAACACTGGATCTGAGGACTAATAAAAAACATAGTCAGAAAATACCTGTTTAATCTGTTTAAGTTTTAAGTTTAAATCTCCATGTTCCAGAAGTATTACATCTCAGGAAATTGTTTCTATGAGCTTGTAATAATCTTTCCTCTGAAATTCAGTGGTACCACTGAAATTGAAAACTTGATGGGGTTGATAAGATATTTTTGCAGACATGAGCAATCTTGTTATGGTGAACAGCAGTTCTATAGCAGACTATAGTCCAAAAGACTATAGACTATAGTCCAAAAGACTATCGATGTATGAATATTGATATGGTCTAGTTCATTCTCAGACTCATTGATAGCTTCCAGATTCACAGATATAGAAAGAATTTGTGTTCTATATGTAAATTGGGTTACTCCAAACTATGCAAACCTGATTGGTTAAATAATATAAGCATTGGATTGGTTCACTAGGAACCAATCCAAATCAACTGAAAAAG
>BHFT01081321.1:0-10365 GCA_004320025.1 Laticauda laticaudata
GGATTGGTTCATTAGGAACCAATCCAAGGAGCTGCTCAAAGGCAGCAAAGTTAAAACAATGTCATTGGCTACAAGCCAGCAGGCAAGCCTCTATAAAAGGGCTGCTGCGGCTGAGCCAATGTTCTGTTACTGTTTGCTGTTAACTAATAAAGAGTTATTTGTTGGAACCCGGTCTACCGCGTGTCCTTTCCAGACAGAACACCTAATTTCTAGAATTAAAATTTTATGACATGTACATTAGAGTAAGATTAGAATAACATTAAAGGCTATATATTAGAGTAAGTGAAGTGTTTCATATAATTGCATAATTTACTCATGTTGGAAATTCTGGGTCACAAGAAGGGAAGCTATAATAGAAGTTCCATTCCATTTCATTCCATTCCAGTGCTGTCTCTATTTCTAGAAGAGGAAGGGCAGATGTAGAGAGAAACTTAGCACAAACAGCTCTCATCTGCAAAAATCTGCTCACTAGCTCAAACTCTGCATGTTAGTAGTGTGATGGATCATAACACTCTTAAGATGTTGGTAGTTTCTCTGCAACCTGGAAAAATTGCAGGGTTTATGTTCCATTTCATAGAAGAAAACCTGCCACTTCATTTGAATTTCTAATATTTCATAGTCTACACATACTGAATTAAAACACATAATTTTGTACCAGTGAGTTGGTGACTGATGGTGATAACCAATCCACCATATGTGTTTCTTGAAAAAAATGGCTTTTTTCTGTTTATTTTCAGGTGATGGTACCCAGTTTGGATGATATCCAGCAAGCCCTCAACCGTATGATTCAGTTAACCTTGGATGTAAGCCGTGGTGTGGCTCACTGGGGCCAACATCACTTGTTAAAATCCAACCACCAGGGGGAAAGCAATGTTCCTGCAACACCTAGCATATTAGGGAAACTACAAAAAAAAGAAGAAAGTAAGATAACTGTCTCTTTTTCCCCTCCTTTAAAACTATTGCTTCTAAAAATTTTGCCTTATTTTAAGTACTCAGAAGAGAGTTACAGTGGAATTCTAAACATGTTTGTTGAGATGTAAATCCCTATATATTGAATGGAGTTTGCTTTCTTTAATAGATATATAGAGTAGAATTCTTTTCATCTCTATTATGATAAATTATGAAAGCATAATAGAAATAAGTTTTATCAATTAGCTGCTCTTCAGTTATTTCTAAATTATTTCTCTCATAAACTCTCATAGACTCAGAATTATAGAAGTTTGTCAAGCACATTTGAACACCACTAGGTCAGAGAACTAATGAGTATGATGTAGCTGCTATAATAGAACAATTTGAATGGTTTCCTATAACACCAGAGCCAAGAAGTGTTGAGAGCCATTAACTTGATGCCTTTAAAAAGGGACTGGATAAGCTGCTTGGAGTTTCCTACAATTGTTAGACAGGCAGCAAATAAATGTAATAATAAATAAATAAAATATGTCTGCGAGGATTAATCTATCAAAGATCGTTGCTCTTGAAGTTTCAATGGTAGCTCTACATTGGGAGTACCTTGTCTTGAATATGGGGCGGGGGAGGAGTCTCTCTCCATCTTCTATTTAATAAAGAAAATGCTTTTCTTTATGTGCATTTTTAAGAATGTTTCATTAGTACTGAAAATTTTCTGATTAATATTTTATTTAAATGAAAAATGTTATTGTACTCTAACATCATATTACTGTATTAACATATGCCATGGTTTTATACAAATATAACACTAAGAATAATCATTTTAAATAATAAAAACCCCTTTTTGATTGGTATTTTCATTTTAAAAATTAAGGACAATTTGTGTGTATGTGTGTGTGTGTGTGTGTGTATATCACTATCCCTGTCTTTCAGTTTAAATAGTCCTAACCAGAGAAGCAGCTTAATTTCAGTAAATATAGTTTAAAAATAAATGAACTGTTATAGGTTCAGCTTCCTAGCACTCATCAACCATTTTCATTCTTCCCGTTTAAAAATATGGAAACATTGTACAAGACATTTTCAACTATGGAAACTTCTTTTACAGTTTTGTGATAAATTTTAGTTAGCAGAGAGGATGTAGATATGAATAGATAAATCTTTTGTCTCCTGCCAATGAAATCAACAATATTCCACATAGGTGGGACTATTGCTTTCCTTTCAGGGAAATATGTAATCTCACCAAGCCAATTAAGGATATTCTCCTACAGTATTTTGCTGATTTTTTGACTGTGATCAATGAAGCTAAAATTATATAAAACTAATATATGTTTATATTTTATATTTTTACTTTACACATATCAAAATGTGATATGAATGTATCATACTACAAATAAATAAATTATATTGCAGTCAAGAAAATAGAAACTTTCTTGAAGAAGATATACATAATTAACATAACTGCTGATTTTTTTTTAATGTACTCACTATGTAGGTGATGAACATAAAATATTTATGTGGTGGTTTTTTTGCCAGAAACACTGGAGGATCAATTTCCTGCTAGAAAGCTGAGAAATTTTTATCCAGGGGTGGCCGAACATAAGGATATATCCAAATTAGTTGTGCTTCTGTCCTCAGCAGTAAACTCAGTAAGGAAAGCTGCAAGTGAAGCATTGCAAGACTTTCAAAAATATAAAGCCCTATGGACAGAAGACAGGGATGCTAAAGTTCAGGTAACACCCACTCTGGAATCTTAACTATGATTTGAAAGTTCTGTGGAAGATAAATAACACAGTTCAGTTTAAGGAAAATGCAAAGCAGTTGTAAATCAGCAATAGACCAGTGTGGCCTTCAGCAACCAAAAGTAAGTTCCTGGATATTCTGGGAGTGGGTAGTTGGTGGGGAGACATTGTCACAAGGGAGACAATGGAGAAGAGGGTAGGAATATATCCACAGCCACAAGCAAATCTATTGTTTATGGTTTACCTGTAGCAATTCAAAGCATATGACTTAATAGAAAGGACTAAAATTGAAATGATACAATATATGCATAATTTTTGATTAAATAAACAATATTAATGGTTGCAATTCCTCACAGCAATTTTTAGCCAGTAATCCATCTCTGACTGAGATCCGATCAGAAATTCTTCATTATGCTACCTTTGAACAGGAAATAGAAGATTTAAAACCAACAATTTCTGTTGGCCCCATTGAACTCAATACAGGTATGAAATGGTATAAGAGGCTACAATATTTGGAAAAGCATCTAACAATTAGAAGACAGAAATATTTGCATAGATAAAATTAGCAAAAAAGGTGCAATAGTACACAACTTTAAATAATATAATTTCTTAATTTTATGTGAATAGCTGTATCAGTATAATTCTGTCCAATTTAAACTTTTTTTAAAAATGTAAAGACAATATTAATGAATATTAATGAAAGTTGGGCACAGCAATAAAATAAAAATTGACTAAAATATAAAAATATACTTTTAATCTGACCAGTAATAGTTTTCCTTACAAATCCTTTTTTAAAAAATGAAATAAATAAAATATCAAAAAATAGAATTTTCAACTAACATTTCTCAACATTTATTCTTTTGGGGCAAAAATATTTCAGGGATTTGATGTTCAAACAATAGAAACTCAAAGCTCCCTATGTATGCAAAACTAGCAGCACAACTATTTCAGGCTCAGATGATATGTTGTAAATTATCTGACAGTACAGTTCTATTTTAGAGCAGTTTGTACAGTTCATTTAAGAATGAGGCATTCAGGCATCAATGGCCTGGCATATGCAGTATGACAATTTTTCAACAGGGCCAATGAAATTAGCTCTTTCGATTGAAGCAAAAGCATGGAAAATGTTGCTCTGTCGCTATTTAAATGAAGAATACAAGAAAAAAATGCAAGACATGATAAGTTTTATAACGGAGTATTTGAAAAAATTATCTCGACCAATTCGAGATTTGGATGATGTCCGTTTTGCTATGGAAGCTCTGTCCAATATACGTGATAAAGAAATAGAAATGGATATGATAATGGGGCCCATTGAAGTAAGTTCCTTAAAATCAAGAATCTCATTGAAACAAAAAATGTTTTTTAAAAAACAAGAGTGCTCAAGAGTGTGAATTGTGTGATACTGATTTGATTTTAGGAAGCCTACACAATTTTATATAGATTTGAAGTTGAAGTAACAAAGGAAGAATCAGAAGGTGTTGATACATTACGGTACTCTTTTAATAAGCTTCAAAGCAAAGCAGTAAGTATGTTAAAAAATCCTATTATATAACAATAGTCTATGAATATAAATTCACAATATACAAAGTAAATGAAATAGTTCGATAATAGCAATAGTCTTCATATATGGATCACCACAAAATTCCAAGACGCTTATAAATTTTTATTCCTTCAGGAATTTATCTAATAACCAACATAGATTTGCCCAAATCTATACCTTAACTTCATAGACTCAGGGTATTAATTCATTCCATCTATATAATCCTCCAAGATTTTCAATTTAAACTTTTCTTTTTTCTTTTTCTTTTCTTTTCTTTTTTGCATTCCCAAATCCTTTATTTTCCTTAAATCTTGCCAAGAGATATACTGGATTATTTCTGTTTTCACAGTTCTCCATTTAATTAAAATTAATAACAATCTACCAAGTCTCTAGAATTGGGGAAACATATATAAAACTATTATCATAATTCTTTTTCATTTTTACTACAGATATTTATTTCAATTTCAGGCTAGTGTTCAGGATGAACTAATTCAAGTCCAGCCCAAGTTTAAGGGTCAGCTTCTGGAGGCAGTTGAGGTTTTCCGTGAAGATGTATCAAATTATGAAGTGGCATATGAGATGGTAACTTGATTTACATGGGGGTTGTGAAGAAACTACAGCTGGTTGTTTTAACCAAAAAATATTTACTTCTAGAGATTTAAAATACTAAATGGTTAATGCTTGAAATATAATTACTTTAAGATTAGAACTCAAAAAAAACTTAATCCAACAATAGTAACTTACAGAGTTATTAATAATTCCAATAATTTATTGAGGTCTAACTGAAATATAAATGTTAAATATTCCTGAGCATAACACAGGAATATGGAGGACCAAAGCTGTTAAGGTCAAATTCAGAGGGTTGGAAATCAGAATGATTCATTACCATAACAAAGGATAAGGGCCATCTGTTTTTCCCAGTCAAGAATGGGAAGATTTTAGGTCTTAACAGGTAACATGGATGAAAGGAATAGATCTCAAACTTGCTTTTGTTTCTACTATAACTATGGATTGGATGTAAATCTTGGCACTTGCTAGATTTATTCATGTAGTCAGCATTTCTAGTTTTTGCAATAAATAAAGCTACCATGTTTCTCATATCATAAGGCCGGGTCTTATTTTTTTTTGAGCCCCGAAAAAATGGCTAGGCCGTCTTTTCAGGGGTGACTTAATTCCCCCCCCTTGCATCTTTGGGTGGGCAGGCGGTGACAGCTTGGATGTTGACCCCGGTGTTGGTGAGGCACTTAGTATTGGGGTCAACGCAGGCAGCACCATATCCGGGTGTGCAAAAAAAGTACTTCTTAATGGCAAGTCCCCCCCATTCCCCCCCATTTCACATGTTTTAATATAGGCTTTAATTTGGGGGGAGGGGCTTAATTTCATTTCATGCCTATAAAATATGCTGGGACTTCCTATTGGGGGAGGCCGTATTGTTGGAGAAACAGGGAGCTTATTAATGTTTATCCTTGAATCACTGTCTGCAAAACTTGTGATGTCATCATTGACTGGATTAAAAACTGATATAAATGAAGTAAACTAATTAAAAAGAAAAGCTTTTGCTGTTGTTGTTTCACAAACATGGAATAAATATGTAAGGAAAATAATTGTACCTAGTAGAGCTTTGAAGTACTTCAACTTCAACTTTAATTCTCAAACTGAACTTTAGAACATGACATACTGTACAACATGTACCATTTCTGTCAAACATTCTTTAAAGCAGCTGCAACCTTTCTCCAGATCACATAATTGCTTTGAAGAATTAAATCCAAAGTGATACACAGTTGTAACAAATACACAAATAATATAAAACATAATAGTCTATATTAAATTTCTACACCCTAGTGATTGTAGGATGTCCCTGTTGAAAGAATGTGAGAACAGAACATAGGATTTAATTTTATCAAATAACTAGCTTTGATACATTTGTGCATTTTAGGAAGGACCAATGGTTCCAAATACACCACCTCAAGAAGCTAGCAATAGATTGCAGATATTTCAGGTAAAATTTTATTGAGTGTTAAACTGAGTAGCAAGATTCCTATTAGCTCTCTCAAAAGGAAATTATTTCAATGTATATTCTACTGAATGTTGCTTTTGAAAACTTTGTTTTATCTTTGAAGCTATAAAAATATTAATGCACTTTTAAAATAAAAGATAACATTATTTTGTGCAGCTGAATTGAAACTTGTATTTTGTATATTGTGTATTCTGAAGTTACAATAAGGTTAGTTGGTTTTTTGTGTCTGATTTGTTCCATATGAGCAATTACAAACCAATTAGGTATGCAGTATCTCAATTTAATAAAAAATATTGCAGCAAATATGAAAGTTAATATAGGAGTATATTTATTGCTTAACATATTTTGTTTTCTATTTATTCCACTATTAAATCATATTTCTTGATATTTTATTTTCCATAATAATTTTGAGGCTCATCTTTTACATGGCACTTGGAGAGCCATTGGGTTCGCCTTAATGTTGCGTAGCTATTTTTGTGAAGTATAAGACAGATATCCTATTAGAAAGGAAGTTTGGGATATGATTTCATCCCTACATAGAATATGCTATTTTCTCTTTTTATGTATACATGTATTCAGGCATATATATAATGTTTCACTCTTGTTATTCCCATTCACCAAATACTAGTTTGCAGAATTATGCAATATTACAATGGATTATAAAGATCACCTAGTCCAATCCCTACTAGAACATTCCTGACAGATGACTATTTAATGCTACTACTAGAGTATTCCTGACAGACGGTTGTCTAGATTCTGTTTATACATCTTTTCAGTCTTAATTGCACAATGGGATATCTCATGAGATTAATGCATCTCACATGTTACGTGCAGGAGTGGGATGCTACGGTTCTGTCCAGCTCAATAGAAACGGTAGCTGAACCGGTTCTGTGTTTGCTACTGTTTGGCCCACCTACCTGCCCGGGCTTTTACCTGTCCTTTATTTCCTGGTTTTTCAACCTCAGCTGCTTTGCACAGCACTGCTGAGGTTGAAAAAGCAGGAAAAAAGAGGCTTTTCAAATGCTGTGCACCTGCATGCTGTACTTTTCAGCTCTCTGGGCAGCACAGCTTAAGGTTTTTTTACGAAGCGCCCATGTGCACACAAAACATAATCACCGAACCAGTCATAAGACTGGTTGAATCCCACCCCTAGTTATGTGGGAAGCTGTTTTTCAAGTCCCATTATTGTAATTGCTCAGTGAAAGATAGAAGGAATTGGAGGGAGTTGGAGTGTGGGTGAATTGATATATTGAGGGTGTGCTACATGTGAGAAAAGTGACTGGTGATAAGTAGGTATATACAATGGATATGAATATGCATATAATGGCAGGACTAGTCAATCCTATCTATTCAGCTAAAATGCAGGGGAGGGAGAAGTAGTGAAGAGACTAGGAAGCTTCCTACAGGGCAGGAAGTGATGCAAACCTGATATCCCTGCCCCCCAATCCTTGAAGTCTTTATCTGGCTATTCCCAAGAAGAGGCACAAGGAACCAAAGTAGTACTGTGAACTGATCAGAATTGCTTCTTTATTGTTGCTAATCTATTTACAAGAATCCGGGATTTTGTGTGTGTGTATGTGTGTGTTGTGTGTGTGTCAGGTTTTTGTCACTTCCTACTGTGAAAGAGCCTAAGCCTCTTCACACACACACACACACACACACACACACTCACACATGCTAAAGGACATCAGGACATCCATTGCAGGACATCAGATCTGGTTAAAAGTTGGGTGGAAGATCATGAGGAAATTCCAGGGCCCTAGACTGGAACATAAAAACATGCTTGGAGAAGGCAGTAATAAGCCACTTAAGGAACACTGCCAAGTAAATGTCATGGCTGTGTCGATGTAGTCAACAGAAATTGAGCTAACACTTTATTTGGTGGCACATAAGGCAAATTTTGAATAAATGTGTGTTATATGCAGATGTGTATAGGTGTGTGCCCCATCTATTTTTATTTGGTTCTGAACAACACTGACATTTAGCTATCAAAATGTTCCCCCCCCCAAAAAAAAAGATTATTTGTGAATGATCTAAACTAATAATTCCTATATATATATTTATTTATTAGGCCAACTTTGATGAGCTCTGGAGGAAATTTATTACATATTCATCTGGTGAGCAGCTATTTGGCTTGCCTGTCACAGACTATGAAGTTTTGCATAAAATCAGGTAACTGTAGAAAATTGTTCTACCTGCCAGAATAGTTAAAGTTTTACTAAAAGACAAGACTGGAAAAAAATGCACAAAATTGTAGCTACTATAGTGCACTTTATACTGGGGTCCCAATATAGTTTTCAAAAGTGTACCTCTCCCAAACTGTGGCAAAAAAAAAAAAAAAAGAATCATAAAATCAGTGAAAAANCATAAAATCAGTGAAAAAAAATCAGTAAAAGGATTAAGGGACCAAAGCAGATTTTTTTTAAAAACCCAGTGAATATTTGTGATAAGAGAAAACAAGGGTTAAGGGATAACAAGGATAACTAAGCAGGAAAAGCACACAAAGCATAGTTTTTATAATTCTTTGTAACCTCTTAGCAGTGATGCTGCTCTTGGTCAGTATTTTTTAACCTTAGCAAAATGTGTGGACTACATTCCTCAGGCCACATGTCTTAAGGTTGTTGAAGTTGAGAAATATAGAACTAGGTTATATGATTAATGTGCATGAACGTAAAAGAGGAGCAGTTGGCAAAATTCTGAGCCCCTATCCAACTTTTTTTTCTGACGTTTTTCCCTACAGTCCTTGGTAACATCCAACCAAATTTCAAGCAGTGTTTTCCTTTTATTGCCTTCTTATCCAAAAGTTTCATCCCACTTGGGTTAGTTTTCATACAATTTCTTGATAATGGAAAGATATATGTCAGACTTGGCCAAGAACAATGGAGAACAATCCAGTTGGAGTTCTTTATTTGCTTATACACAATGGACAAAATCTTGCCAGACTAAACCCTTACTACTCTGACCCTAATGGATATACCTTTGGAAATTCCAGGAAGTAGCTATCTTTTCCTCTTTCTCCTTCAGCTCTGCGCTGTGCTGCTTCTTATCTCATCTTCCTCCATGCTGGGAAACTGCCACATCATTGTAGTCTATCACTCCAGCTCCATTTCCATAGATATCATCTCTCACAATAGGATGGTTAGCAAGAGTCTAATGCTTTTTTGCTCAATGTTTTCTAACATTTCCTTGTTTGGAAGAGTAAAAATAGGCTATAAATAACTATTGCTTAACTGGAATTCTCTTTCACATTCTAGAAATAAGATAACAAAGTCAAATTGAAAGACTGAGATAGGTTTATGTTCTGTGAAGTGAGGTTTTTAAACTTTATCTTTCCCTGTGCTTCTCTTTGATGCATAGCATATTCACTTTCCTCCCTTGCTTCTTTTCTTTCTTCCTTACTTCCACTAGAATCTCAGTAGCATGTAGTCTGAATTCACCAGGTTTGTAATCTCAGATGCAGTTGGTATGAATGCCACCTAGAATAACTAACAATGAATAGGTACCTTATTGTGTTTTGGGGAAATCAAGAATAATTTACTTCTCAAAGTTATATGGCCTCCTATCTCATAAGGGGTGTGTCTGGACAGCGTATAACAAACAAACCAACCAACCAGAAAAGTGTATTAAGAACAATCATTATAAAAGTATAAAATATTAGGGACTACAGGGTCATAAAAACGAAGATTTATCACCGGACATTGGTGAAACCTTAGTTCAGATCCTTATTCAGTTGTGATGCTCTACTGGGGTTTTAGTATGTCTCAATATAACCACTCTCAAAATCTTGCTATGCTATGAAAATGTCTCTAGAACATTTGTCACGACAATATTGCATGCAATCTTGGAGGTCTGAGATTGCAGCTGATATCTTTGCCCCTGGACGATCCAAACAGACCTAAACCATCCTGAAGAGATGGTGATAGTGAAGGGCGCGTCCTGTAGATCCTAGAGATATCACAAAGTCCCTGGTTGATTCAGGAGAAGCCCTTTTGCCAGCAGCAGAGAGGCAGCTACTAAAGCTGCTGAAGTTGGGACAGCTCCGAACGGAAGAGGGAGAAAGTGTGTTGGTTTGGTGAGAATTGTTCCTTTATTATTCTAAGACTTAAAAGGACTTTAAAGGACACCCTAAGGGGAAAAAGAATCCATAAAAGTTTTGACAGAAC
>BHFT01081331.1:0-21470 GCA_004320025.1 Laticauda laticaudata
GGAGGAAGAGGAATGTGGACAGAGATCACGATGGGATTTCCCCCAGCTGGGCATCGGCGATGGGTTCTTAACACACCTGTTGGCGATGAGTTGTTAAGCCACTGCCTCATCTATTTTTGGGTTTTTAAAGGTTAAAAGGAGATTGCGTCTGTCTTGAGCCGATGGGCAGCTATTTCTTAGGGTCTAGGTGAATGCTATTGGGGTTCCCCTTGTAACTTGCCATAGGGTCTGTCGAATAACATCTGGAACTCTTCCAGAAGGCTCCCTCCCAGTTGGCTCACGACGCTGTGTGATAACCAGTCACTCCAATTCCCAGGGTCACGAAACCATCGATTCCAGCAAAGCTAAGGAGCGCATCACGAGGTCAACTGAGATCAGATGGAGAAGTACTTCCAGCATGGTTTGAATTCTAATTAGAAATGTCCAAACCACACTGACCGCGAGGATTTCGGTTCACCTGCTCATTCTTTAGCAGTATTTCGGCTTTGCTGTTCCAGTTCCTTCGCTTAGATGTCTGTATCAAGATTCTATGATGGTTTTCCATGATACCACTCGACAGGTATGACCAGGAAATCTACTTCCATCGTCAACAGGGCTTTCCTTCGATTTTCAACATTTACTTCGGGACCTTTTTTGCATTTTCTGCCCTGGCACTTCCGAGTGATAATTCGTTTAGATGTGTTCTTTCTCTCCGTTCATTCACCGCGTATTCTGTTCTCCGTTCAAGTTTGCCATCAGCTTCCGGCTTGTCTCTCTGTTCTGGGGGTGGGGACTGCCGTCGTCCGACTTGCGACGTCTACTTATGGGACTTACGATGCTCCTTTTTTGATTATCAGACAAGCCCGAGGCCCCCCATGGTTTGACCAATTTCTCACAAAGACTGCAAAACCGGGCAGTAAAGATCCCTGTACGCGCCATATCGCGGGCCCAGAGAAAAACACAAATTTACTACCCCACAGGTCCGTGTGCCCCCACGCCCAAATTCAGCAGTGGGCCGGAGTGAGTCACCTCAGGCTATCTGAAGCACACTGGAATTCTCGCCCACTACGCCACGACTGTTATTTTTCCCAAGGCCATTTTCTTTCCGACTGAAGCCTGTGTAGTGCCTTTATTGTCATCATTGGTGTTGCTCGGGCGAGTTCGAGGTCTTCATGGTGGGCAGTCGGCTGTGAAGCTGTTTGGTTTCCTCCCTTTCTTTCTCGGTTGGTTCGGTGGTTCTGGATTTGTTGAATTCATCTGGTGCAATGGCTGGCTGCGGATTCTCTCTGGCTCCCTTCAGTGGCGGTGGTTTCTTCGGGATGGCCCTGCAGCCACTGTGATATTCGTCTGTTTAGCAGCTTGCTTTGGAGCGTAGCGTCCTTCAAGTCCCAGGAACCGACGCAGTCTCTCATGGCTTTGTCCATGTTTCCTAAATTTCGGCAGCTCCCCTGATATTTCTTAGGGCTGCTACTAACAATTCCGATGCTTCTCGTCTTCTCTCGGTTGGTCTCATGTTATAAAATTCATGCCTTTTTGATCAGATTGGAGACCACAGGCGGTGTAATGGGCTTCGTAGCATTCGTTTAATTCTGGGCTCAATGCATCTGCTTTAGTCCCGTAGTTTGGCTAAATGCCCCT
Source organism: Laticauda laticaudata (assembly GCA_004320025.1). Classification (NCBI taxonomy): domain Eukaryota; kingdom Metazoa; phylum Chordata; class Lepidosauria; order Squamata; family Elapidae; genus Laticauda; species Laticauda laticaudata. Next base: position 1,618 of record BHFT01081331.1, read on the forward strand.
TGGCCAGTTTTGGAAAACAGCAAGGGCGCACAGTGTGGTGAAGGAAATTACAGCTCTCTTCTCTTGGTCAGATTATTTCTTTGTAAGCTCGCTTGCTTCTTTCTAAGAAATCAGAATCGCAGTCAAACTGTAATGACTCCCAAATCCTTCTTTTGGCTGGGTTGAATCAGTTGCGGACAAGCGCATTGTTTACTGGCCCAATCTCTGGCTTGCTCTGTTCTTGGCTTGCCGCATGCTTTGGGTCTCGCTGCTTACTAGGACAATCCGATCCTCATCACCAGTGTTCCATTTGGGTATAAGGTACGCGAGACCGGTATTACCAACAAAACAGCTCTTTATTTAACAGTATAGTGACTTGTACGCCGAACATCTCTGCCGAAGCTGCGGCAGCCCTTCATTATAGCGGCTTGCTCACGGTTGCGGCATGAAAGCTCTTTAATGAATTCCTGCCACCAGGCGGGCCAAATCAAAAAACATGGTGCTTAATTGACCAACCCAAGAGTGCCTGTTCGGCATCAAGTTTTCAGTTATTTGGAGTCTTCTAATTTTCCAATATCACCAACACAGAACATTCTCATATGGATAAATGAGGATCTGTTTTTGAAATAATAATGCAGTAGCAATTTTTTCTAAACACAGGTGCAGAGCCCTAAGTAAGGCGAGACAGAATTCCTTTCAGTGTGGAAACTACTGCAAAAAAATGTGTCATGTTTCCCAGAAACATACTTGCCTAAATAAAATTGTTGGCAAATTATTCTTAATTAAGGATGGTGTTTGTGTCAATTTAAGTCAGAAGGTTTCACTAATAAAGATGAAACACTTCTTATTTCTTGGGCTAAACTTGGTTTTTTGAGGAGAACGCTTCTTTAGGGAAAAATTATGCCTTCTTGCTACCGAGCATCACATCGGTATTCATCTGGCTAGAGTCCTGTCTGTGTGTTTTTGAAAATTGAAAGCATCTAATTTTGCTTGTGTTGAGAAAAAGGAGACAGTTAAGGGTGCCCCGCTGCATGGCTTAGCCTCAACTGTTATGTATAAGCTGGTTTTGCCTGCTACTAAAACTAAAACTCCTCCTCCTGCGGCCTGTTTGTTTTTGTATTTGGAACAGATTTTCTTTTCAGGTGGCGGGAGGGGGAGTAGAACTCCTTCGCATCAACGAGTGTTTGAAAGCGTCAAAAGTGCCTTTCTTTGGAGGATTCGAATTTCCGCACTGGGAGAAGTTCCAAGCCGCCAAAGCGATACGGCACCAACTGCCTTTGAAAGCTGGATCTTTTTAATTTTCCAGGAAGGAAAAGACAGCGCGGCTGCGTTCCGTGGGCTACGCTAGCTGACTCGAAATGGTAAGTCCGCCAGTTTTGTTATACCTTTTTTTCCTCGTTTGTGGTACAATGAATGTTCATCCTTATGTTTAAAATGTTTAATGTTAGGATATCTGAAAAATCGCTATCTTTGAATGATTTATTTTCCGCCGGAAGGCAAACTTCGCAATGTGCGGAAAATAAACTCAGTGGATGGCTTGATTGTATTATCGGTTCTTATCCTAATCTCTTCTGGCTTTATTAAAATGGTTTTTCTTTTCTAGTTTGTTTTGGTTGGTAATCTCCTGTCTGTTTCCTTATGTAATTTAATTTTGTGTCTTTTGTTCTGTTTTTTTTGCTGATCTTGGCATGTCCTGTGTTTTTGTCAAGGTTTCTTTGTCCTTGTGTTTCCACCATAGCTTTCTTAATTCTTGGCTTTTGTCTAAGGGGCTTCATTGTTTAATACCTTTTTATTTGATTTCTTTTCGCTATGCAAGTTTGTTGAGTTTGTTTTATGGCTGGCCTGATGTTCCCTTCGGGCTTTTCCTGCTTGGGTGACACCATTGTCCTCGTGAAGTTCCTTTACCACAAGAGCATGTTAATAATAATAATATACAAAATACTAATGCTCAGATGGTCATTTTGAAAAATCCTTTCTTAGTGAGCACCTAGAAGTCAAGAGGAATATACATGCCAAATTTCAAGTTTGTAGGGTTTACAGTTTTGAAGATTTTGTGATGACACGTGAGTGGTATTTCACTTTTATATATATCAATTGCAGCCAAATGGGGATGTAATGTGTGTGGACAATATCTCATGGCACATATACAATGTGTCTCTAAATCAGTTAGTATAATAAAATGAACAGAAAGTGAGTTAAAAACTTAATGGGAGCCCACCACCACCACCACCACAATAAAAGCAGCCAATAAGGAGTTGTTAATGCACAGTCATCAGGATTTTTGCAGCCCACAGGAGTTAGACCTAATAGAATGTTTTTACTGCTACGACATTAGGTAATTAAATTCAAGTTCATGGTGGTAAAAATCCTGTGGTGTAAATATTAAAAGGACATGAAGAAATCAGCATGAAGATGTCTTCTAACATAATGCTTTTGATTTATAAATTGTCATATGCCCACATGTATTAACAATGGTCTGGGCAGTTGGCATTAGTAACTTGATGAAGACTTCTTTTTGAACAATTCATTTAAATATTTATAGATAACATGAATATTTCCCACTAGAGAGTTGCAAATATTTTAGATCTATAAGCATCATGTGCTTAGCATATGTAGTTGAGGTGACCCAAAATAAAAGGTTAATTTGGGCCAAAGTTGATACTAAGATAATATCAGACTGCCTTAAGGCAGAGAATGCTACCAACTGGGCTAGAACAATTTAGTCATCTACTACTGACTGGCTGTCAGCCTTCAGTGCATTCTCTAATCTCTGTAATATCCTGAAGAAACACCTAACAACTAAACCTGCTACAAAAGACCCCGAGTAGGTAGAGCCCATTGGTTTGATCCTGAATGCCAGTGGCTGAAAAAGAAATTGAAGGCAGCCATGAGGCTTGCCCAGAGGAATCCTACTGCACATATAAAAGCTGAGATGTTGCACACAAGAAGGGGATATACAAAAATTATAAAATAAAAGAAAAAAAGTTTTGCCATTTCAATCGGGTCAGAACTTGTGTTGCCTGCAAAAGTCATAAATCAGTAATATTTTGGCACTCTGTACCAGGTGTCCTAAAGGAATGGAGATTTGCATTTAATATACTAATCTCTGCGGAGGACTGGGAGAATTATTATCAGTGTTTGCTTCCACGGAACCTTTACAGAAACTGTCTTTAAGCAGAGAAATTGTCCTTAAGCAGTGATTTAGTAAACCCTAGAATTCCTCCAGAAAAGGAGATATAATCCATCATTAAAAGTTTAAAGAGCAATAAAGCCCAGGTTAGGATTTTTTACCAGCATATTTAAGAAATTTTCTAATTGGTGGGATCCAGTATTAGCAGGTCTTTTTACACATGTAAATAACACCTGTCATATACCAGATTGGTGGAAGATGGCAATAGTTGTCCCCATATATTAAAAAAAGGAAATAAAAAGGATCCTAGTAATTATAGGTCCATCACTCTGACTGGCATTGCAGCAAAAATATATGCTAGGTTCCTTTTCCATAGAATTGAAATCTGGGTAGAAGAAAATTGTTGTGTATAAGAATTAGAATACTCCAAATACTTTAATCTGATTGGCCAAGCAGGCTGCTATAGGATTGGTTAATAAAATACCGTTACAATTGGCCTGCCTGATGGCGGGAAATCTTAAAGAGCTGTCATTGGCCACAAGCCACGAGCAGCCGCTATAAAAAGGGCTGCCACGGCTCCAGCAATGTTCTGTTATGTAGTGACTGAGTTGGTTTATAATAAAGAGCTGTTTGATGAACACCGGTCTCGAGTACTTCTATTCCCAGGACAGAACACTGGCGACGANAAAGGGCTGCCGCGGCTCCGGCAATGTTCTGTTACGAAGTCACTGAGTTGGTTTATAATAAAGAGCTGTTTGATGAGCACCGGTCTTGAGTACTTCTGTTCCCAGGACAGAACAGTAGGAGTGTCATATCCACTGTTATCAAAGTCTTGGGAATGCATCCCTCCCTTGATCTGAAACTGAAAGCTAACACTTGATAGAGGGAAAGTGAAAGAAGGAACAGTTGTGAAAATCAACTTTTGTTTAGATGTGGATGAATCTTGTAGTAATGTAGATTTGCTTTGCTCTAAGACACATGCTTCTGGTTTGCCTTTCTGTAAATCCCTGTTAATAGAACTTTTTGACATATAGATTGATGGCCCAAGGTTCCTGAGGTTCAAGGCTAGCAAAAATCCTTCTAAGTCATCTTAAAACAACAAGGAGTGCTTTCTGTTCTCTAAACATTGCTCTGCCCTTCTCAAAATAATTTGCAGTTTTTCTAGCATTTTATGTTTTTCTGAAAACAGTCAGACATTCTGTAAATATAAGATTAGATAACCCTTTAAAACTCGATGTTTTGTTCTTATTGCTGCCTCTATGATAAAGAATGGCACAGATAGTTTTTCATAACCCCACTCCCCATACATCTTTAACTTCAAAAGATCCTGAGCTGTCTTTGACACAGAAGATGAAATCTTTTTCAGTCAGTACTTGAGAGGTGGAGAATACAGTGAAAATGGATATCTCACTTGTACAAATCTTTATGAAATGCTGACCTTAAGATCTGGCCTCTGTCTTAAACAACAGAGTACTTTAAAAAGCAACCAAAGATATCTTAAGCTAAATTCGGTTTAACCTTCTACATTTCATAAGAGCCAAAGAGATGAATTTTTCAAATTTCAATTCAAATCTCATTTTGAAATCCAAAAATGGCACATTCAGTTCTGAGATATAAAAATTGTGCATGTTCTTTTCGTACAAAAGTGTGGCAATTGTTAATTAGTTGACCCAGAACCTTAATTAAGATATAAATCAATGAAGAATCATGATGTTTTGATGATTTACTAAATTTTAATTTAAATAAATGAAGGAATCTTCCTCTAAAATTTAGCTCATCTATTGAATTCATTAATAATTTAGCAGTTACATCAGTGTCCAAAACTTAAATAAGTTTTAAAATATATAAGGTTATATAATATCTCTTATTGCTAGAATATGTTGTATATTTGTTGAAACCTGTATCGTTTCCTAGATGGCTGGAGTTCAAATTGTATATTAACTTAATATATAGCATGCAACTGTGTATGCTCATTTTTCAGAATAGCTCATGCAAAGCTTTGAAGCAAACTTTCATTAATACACTGATGATGACACCCAATTCCTCATTGATTATTATGGGACCATTCCATATCCTGTAAAGCTGTAAGAATTTCATACTGGGCTGGATGAGATGAATCAAATTAAGTCCATATTATCTATGGTTGCACTTAATAAGAAAAAAAATAGCTTAGGAATTTGGCTGCATCTACTAAGTCTGGAAGACTTTGTGACCCTAAGACCGGGATGGTGAACCTATGGCACACATGCCGGAAGTGGCTCTGCATGTCAGCATGCGACAAGTCACCCGGAAGAGCCCCACTGCACATGGGTGCACACCGTCTGCCTGCTGATTGTTGGGTATATGGCACATGTGCAGGGTGCCTGAGTGTGTGGGAGATGTGCACACATGTGCAGAGATGCATGGTGTGCATGGGGTCTCATGCACATGCACAGAGTCACAGGGATCATGTGTGCATGCACAGAGGCGCATGGTACACAGGAGTTCACACACCCATGTGCAGTGATGTGTGGTGCATGGGGGTTCATGCACGCATGTGCAGAGGGTGTGTGGGGTGCATGCATTGCCTTCTGGGTGCTGGAACAGGAGCCCAAAAAGGTTAGCTACTACTGCCCTAAGATCAGGTTTTTATATGAAGACTTTATTGTCCTTCACTGTTTCTGAATTTTTAGACAGCTGCAAAGGAAGCATTTCCACAATTTCTTTATTTTACCAGTGATGATTTTTCCTAAAGCAGATGTAGTCACAGATATCTATGTTATGGTTAAATCATATGTAGACAATTGCAGTATTACCAGCCCTTGAAAAGCTTCTGGAAGATTAGTGCAAACTAAATCAGATACCAGTAACAAAAGTTGACCCATTTGTTTTTCTGGGTCAGTTTAAAGATTTAACTTTAAAAACTTTATACCAAGAAGGGGGAATCTCCAGATTCCATGTGGAATATCTCTTTGGGGAGTTTTTCGTTTGTGTAGACTGTTTCATTCTCTCAAGGCTCACTCTCTCCTCTCTCATTAGTACTCGTTGTGACCCTGTTTAATTATTAAGAAAGGTCTTTCTTGCGATCTCTCTTGTTCAATATGCCATAATCATTTCAGTCTGGCTATCTGAGGGACGTCTCTCTGGCTGTGAAATTAACCTTGTTGATCACAGAGAGCCATAAGTCAAATATATCTATTCAACTTGGCCGTTGAAACTGTTCTCAGTATTTAGAATGGTTCTATTGATTTGTGTGTGTGTGTGTGTGTGTATTTATTATATAGCTTTGAGATATGTCTGGGCTATTCAAATAGGATGCTAATATGGAAAAAAAAAGATAACCTTATAATTCACATAGGAAAAAAAAAGTAGGGACTCGGAGATACAGTGCTGACCAAAACAGTGAAAGATAATAGCTATCACTTCCATGGATACTTTGTACAACTTCAGCTTGTGTGATGTAATTATATTTCAATTATACTTGTTTGATTAACTTTCGACTTAGAACATTGCATTTAATAGGTATTTCTCCACAAACATTAAAAATCTTGGTCAATTCACACCACTCTTCATAGATGGCTATTGTTTCACAGTATGAACAGAGTAGTATATTCCCTACTTTCATGGAGGTTGAGGCTGCTCTTTCATTTTATTTGAATCAAGCTGGCAAAAATAAAAAATAAGTTTGGCTTTTGATGATATACAGGATTATGTTAATAGGCCATAGTTCTTTCTGAAACAGAGCAATACCTTTGACAGCTTCACTGGGTTAGTAGTGGATGGAATTCAATTTCTGCAAGAATTTTGAATGTAGACTGATAGAACATTTTTCCCTGTGACCTGCACTTGATAATGCTTGATGGTTGAGAAGGTTCAGCTTTGAGTTTGAAGCCCTAGCATTGTTTAAAATCTGTAAAAGATTTAGACCCAACGTAATGTATTTTGTAATATTCATATAATTTTATATTATTGGGGACATAACCTTCATTTTTTTAACTTTATATTAAATTTGGTTTTGCATGGCTTCTGTTATGCGAATCACTTTGTGTGCAGTTTTATAAAAAAACAACAAATAGAAATTCTATAGAAAACTCTGCATCCATTATAATTCATAGGGCAGACTAAAGTCTGAAATGTATTGTTGATAAATAGACTTGGTTTATGATTGTATGTCAAATACAAATGAAAACTAAACTTTTATATATTATTATGGTTGGTTGCACAGACAGCAGATGTTTAGATAGGATTTTTGTAGATCTATCAAGTCCTTTCCTGGGATAGGTAGATATTGTTTGATGGTGTTAAAGGTATTGTCGCAGAATGTGAAGTATTCCAAGGTTTTTGCAGTTGACTGATGGTGATTTTGTCAATGTCAATGGTGTTCAAGTGCTTGTCAAGTGATACTTGTTTGAATTCTGAAATCTCAGAGCACTTTAGCGTTTTCATTTTCTGTTACTTTATCTCTTTTGTAATCCTACCAGTTGTTGCTCACAAGCAAATGGTTTTTCTTGTAAATATTCCATTGCACTTTTGCTTCTATTTTGTCATGCAGCTAGCAGCTAACTACCGTGTTTCTCATATGATAAGGCCGGGTCTTATTTTTTTTTGAGCCCCCAAAAAATGGTTAGGCTGTCTTTTTGGGGGTGACTTAATTTCCCCCCTTGCATCTTCGGGCAGGCGGGCGGCGACGGCTTGGATATTGACCTCGGCGTTGAAGGGGCACTTTGTATCGGGGTCAACGCAGGCAGCACCATATCCGGGTGTGCAACAAAAGTACTTCCTAACGGCAAGCCCCCCCACCATTCCCCCCCATTTTGCATGTTTTAATATAGGCCTTAATTTGGGGGAGGGGCTTAATTTCATTTCATGCCTATAAAACATGCTGGGACTTCCTATTGGGGGAGGCCGTATTGTTGGAGAGGTAGGTGGTCCACTGTTTCTTCAGTTTCTTTCAGACAACATTTCTTGTCTGTCTCTAGCTTCTCAATTCTGGTTTTGTGTGTATTTGTTCTTAAGATTTGGTCTTGTGCAACCAGAATTAGCCCCTCTACCTCTCACTTCAACTTTCTTGCTCTTAACCATTGCCAGATCCTGTTATTTGCTTCGCCTGCTAGTTTTTTTAATGTCCTTTTTACATGTGTAATATCTGTACAATTAGATTCATAATCAAAGACTTGTGAAAACTTAATCATTTAAGTTCTTACCAAGGACCCACGAATTATTAAGATAGTGGGTATCTAAGGAATTGGAACTAAGTAGATCCAAACTGGGTATTATTATTATTTTATAAAATTAGGTGTTCAGGTGCAGTAAATTCAAAATTTCCAAATATCAAGGGAGTCCCTTGGGTATTGCTCCAAGGACTCCAGTCACAATTGGTGTAACAGCAGAGTTCTTAGGAAAGAAATGGGAAAATGCAGAAATGTAGTGCTGAAGGCAATGCAGATTCCATTGGAGTCAAAAGGATTTTTGATTGCTATATTTGAAATGCACATCAGGAACTTCTGCTTGATTTTCAATACTGGCAAAGTTCCATGATCCTGATATTGAGAGTGACTGTCAGTTAGTGGTGTTGTTCAGTATGGTCAGATATGATAAACTACTCCCTTTCCCTGGAATATCCAATCTGTTTGAAATTCAGCGGGGGGTGGGGACTCATATTTGCATGCATGCAGCTCTCCTTCCTGTTTGCATAACCAGCAGCAGTTTCATTTCTTCAGGGCAAATCTATTTAGGAAAATCCTCAAGATACTTTTCAAGGGATTATTCCCTTTAAATGCAGATGACGGGAGCTGATAAGGCACAAGAAAGCAAATTTTCCCCTTTAACAGTTTTATTAATACCAGCAACAGAAGTAAAAATAGCTAGAAAACATTGCAAATGGAATAAGAGGTGTGATTTAAAGCATGCTTAGAAAATAGCATTGCTCTATAAAAATGATTTGGTTTTGTTTTCTTTCCATCTCTGTGAAAATAGATGCCTTATGATCAGAATGCCACTTCCAAGACCATAGGTATTACCAGGCTGTTTTACAGCAAGAAAGATGGAATCTAACTTGCTTCTGACATCTATATGGTTATGCTTAATTTAACTTTAACTTTTTGGTCAAATCTACAAGTTCTAATGGGTTAAATGATAAAGTATTTTTCACAGACTAGGAGAACTTTATTAATGACCTACAAGTAGGTCTGGGGCCCTTGATGGCAAACCTATGGCATGCATGCTGGAAGTGGCATGAAGAGCCATCTCTGCCAGAATGTGAGCCAGTGCCCCAGATCAGGTCCACTGTGCATGCACACGCACCTCCCGCCAGCCAGCTAATTGTCGGGTATCTGCCATGCACGCACGGGGGTGAGGCACACATGGGAGATGCGCATACATGCGCAGAGGTGTGAGATTCGTGGGGGGGTCACACACATGTGTATGGGGACATGTGATGACGAAAAGGTTAGCCATCACTGGTCTGGGTTTATTATATATATTCCATTTTTAAGATATTTGCTTAAATTATAGTATTGAAGGACCGCCAATAAAGGAGGCGTGCCACTAGAGGAGGCCCCATTAACCAGGGAATTCTGGTGGTGGGGTCCAGGAGAGGAGATTTCTTTGACATTGTGCCTGCCCTTTAGAATATCTTACCTTCCTCCCCCCTGAAGTGAGGTTAGTTCCCATATTCTTACCTTCTATAAGAGCTTAAAGATTCCAGCAGAGTGGTTTTACATTGGAGGTGGTTGATAAATTAACAACCGATCCCACCCTCCCGTCTCATCAAAACACCTCTCCCCTGATCTTTTTAGCTAGGTTGTTTTTATAGTATTGTATTTACATTATAAACAATACAGTTTTATCTTTTAATATTGTAAGCTGCCCAGAGTTACCTTATGGCAAAACAGACAGCTAATAAATTTTACAAATAAATAAATAAATAAACATTACTGCAAAAATTAAATTAGAGGTTTGCTACAAAACTTACATTAGAGGTGAGGAATGTTTTCTCACATTCGGTGGTGCTTTTTTTTTTTTTAAATTAGTTTTCAAATTTATATAGCCTCCTGTCTGTCAAAACAAGTAACTCTGGGCAGAGTACAACAGTTAATACACAAAATCTCTGAAAACATAGGAATCTATCATGTCACCAAGAAAACTAGACGTGGTACGGAATTATGGAATACAAACATATTATTCAACTCATTTTCTTAACAAATATTAGAGCTTTCTTCCTGTTCCATGTACATTATATTTTTTCACTGTGTAGTCCTTGGAATGGCCAGGATTAATAAGAATATTTATAATGTTACTTAACTTTAGCAGTCTCTTTACTTTTAAGCAAATTGTCAAAAGTTGTAAAGCTGCTAAATGAAAAGTTATAGCACCTTAGACACTAATTATATGACTCATTCAGTCTGATTTCTAAAGCTCAACCCTTTAGATTTAAGATAAAAAATGGCTCCAACCATTTTCAGTAATGCTGAATGGAAAAAATTTCAGTAATGCACATTCATGGAAAAATTAAATAAGCATTTGCTTTTGAGTTCCATGTTATCTATATAATAGTAATGAGCTAGAATGTTTCAGTGTTGATGGATAAAAGATTATCTCTTAAGTATTGCTGTGTCATAGATGCACCTGCAAAAAGTGTTACTCCCTCACAATGAGTGAGGTTTGAACCAGATTTTTGAATTGTGATTTTCTTAGCAATGTCACTTTTTTCTGCTTCCACACATGGTTCCATTATTTTTTAATCCATATTCTGCAAATTAATGATAAATAATTCAGTATTTAAATGACTTTTTAATTAGTCTTTAGCTACATTGCTGGTCTAAATGGATATATGCTAAACTTGTCAAAAGTGTTTAAGTGAACATAGCATCTTGATTTTCAGTGCTGTGATTCAAAAGAGATCTAAAAAAAGAGAAATTTGCAGAGGTAGATTTGTTATGGTGTATTCCTTTGTTGAAGTTTTATATACAGTTTCAAATATGTATAAAATGATCATGAGTACACAGGAGAAAAAAAATATATGTATATCTTGGATGAAGTTTTCCTTCATTTAAACTTGTAATCAAAAGGCTTCTGAAACCATAGCAAATGGATGAAATCTGTGACTTTACTGCTACTAGCTTTGTAGATCCAAACACAACTCCATCATACAATCATATTGATTGAGAGAAATTTATTTGGGCCCCACATAGTACCTTCAAAAACCTTTATGGCTTGGAGCTGAGTTATTTATGAGAATATCTCTGCCCTGTGGTATCTACCATCCCATGAGATTTAGTAGGAGAGGCATGCTTTGCGTAATGTATTTTCTGTCTGACATCATCCCCCTTGCATCCCTCTGGTTTCAACTGTGGGTAAGGCATTGGTCCTTTTTCTTCAAGATAGCTGAGCAGTCGAGGAACACCCTGAAACAGCTTGCTGAGACTTGATGAACCAAGCAGCAATACCTCAGCTTAAGCATGCCTGAAAAATGAAAATACCTCTGCTAGATGGTTGTATCTGTTAAAAAAAAATCCAGTTAATAAATAAGCATCTGGAAACTAGCCCAGATTTTTGGTTTTAGACAAACACACAGAATAATTCAAGTAGTTTTCCCAAAGGTCAAAAGAATTACTGGACTGTTTATTTTCGGATCAGTTGGTAAGTCAAAAACAAACATCTAAAAGCACAACTTTTCATTTAAAAAAAAAAAGAGAGACCAACTCAGATGCCACCACCCTCACACACTTATTTTTCAGGTAGTGTGATGGGCATCACAGATGCTTTTGACCATCAGAATTGTTCATAATGTACAACGAAAGCAATTACTGTGAAAATCCAGTAACACCTAGGAAAAACTGGCATTTTCTTTTCAAGCAATTGTATCAGAAACGTTTGCATAGTTTGTGGCTAAACGTATTTTCTTTTCAGATGTGAGTAAAATAAATGTGTTTTCTCATATCAGGATCTAAAAGCATTATTTCCTCCCCTTTTGCCCTAAAATTAGATAGTCTTGAGATACATCTTTCACAAAGCCACAGATATGCCCAATCTCAAAAGGCATGGGCAGTTACATTGCTGAAAATGGCTACCTGTACCTCCTCTGTTGTTGAAGGCCAATACAGGAAGATTCCCTACTTGGATAGCCAATGTCCTGTGACTCTGGTCACACAGAAACAACAGAGCATGTGCTTTATCAGTGCCTGTACTGCAGAGATAATTGTATTAGCCTCCTCTCACCATTATTGCATAAAGATTCAGGGCACGCAGGACAATTTTCTACCTCCTTGCTGCTTTCAGGCACTAATTTGGTTATCACCTACTGGTACCATGTCACCAGATTCTGTGCAGCAGTGCTTTCATATCCATCAGATGATGATATGTGCCATAAATTAATCTTAATGAGCATCCAGCTCATCAAAGTGTTCTATAGTGTGATAGATTTGGTCTGCCACATCCTAAACTTTATGCTAACACGCATCTCATTCTTCTGCCCCTCCTTATTTTTAGACTTTTGTTTTTATATATACCTTTTGTTTTGTGTCATTTAGGTTTGTATTACTGTTATTGTTTTTAGAGTCTGCTGTATTCTCTATGCTTAATGACTGGGCCCTGCCCTGCTTACGTTGGTCTTTGATCATCATAAAGATTTGATGTGACTGCCTCCTTCAAGACAAAAGATTGATTTCTTTTCATTTAAAATTATATAGGCTGCTGTTTTATGAACTCGGCAACAGCCTCAAGAAAAGTGTTTCCTTGAAAGCAAATCGGAGAAGTGCAAATGATGCTTGTATGAAAGCACATCCCTAGGCTTTTTAAACACCTTTGACTCAGTCTCTGGTTGGAAGTTATGGGTAGCCCTCAACTTACAACAGTTCATTTAGTGATGTTTAAAGTTACAATGGCACTGGAAAAAAGTGACTTATGACAATTTTTCACACTTATGACCATTGCAGCATTCCGCTTGGTGTAATGATCAAAATTCAGGTGCACGACAACCGTTTCATATTTATGATGGCTGCAGTGTGCTGGGGTCACATGATCCCCTTTTGCAACCTTCTGACAAGGAAAGTCAGTGGAGAGGCCAGAGTCATTTAATGACCTTGCTACTAACTTAACAACTACAGTGATTCACTTAACAGCTGTATCAAGAAAGGTCCTAAAATGGGGCAAATTTTACTTAACAACTGTTTTGCTTAGCAACAGAAATTTTGGGCTCAATTGTGGTCATAAGTTGATGACTACCTGTACTTAATTTTTTATTAATTTTTCCCTTGATATTTTTGAGCAGAACCCTCATTTCCTATTTCAGTAATCTCAATTTTCATTTGTACGCTATTGAGTGAAAGTATGCAATTGAGTTATTTGAATTGAAAGTATGCAAGGGAGAACATAAGTTTCAAAAAAAGTCCATCAGACTGGTGAATTTATTTGAGGAAGAATGTCCATTCAGGAAACAATAGCAATGATAAAAAAGGGGGAGTTTGTATGAGATAATACATTGCTTTAACTTTTTATCACATGTAGATTGCTAGTTTTTCTTCCTTCTCAAAAGGTTTACCCAAAATGCAAGTGATTAGAAACTATACTGGGATTCCCCAGCCAGTTCCATCGGATGGTCCTCCATTACTCATCCAGATTGGAGACATCATTGAACTCATCAAAGGAGATGCACACAGCTTATTTTGGCAGGTACAATACCATTTTATTAGCTCAATTTGCCTTTCTTAATCTAGCGTTTTCTCGCTGCATTATTCTTTATGTGTTTACATTTTAACTTCCAGTAGTCTTTTTTTTTCAAACCAAATACATATTCTATGGCATTTCTATATATATTATATGTATACATTGTAAATAAATACATCTTAATTGCTCCAGTGCTTTAGAACACAGTGCTTTTGGTTCAGTAGCATTGCAAACAGATCTTTGGAAAGTCAGCTGAAGGTAGAGTGGGATCCTCAAATTTATCTCTCTTTTAAAAAAATATGTTTTAAAAGATTACAACTAAACCACCACTCCTTTAACCTCAAACTATCCACTATTGACCTCACCCCATTCCTAAGAGGTCTGTAAGGGGCATTCATAAGTGCACCATCGTGCCTCCCATCCCTGTCCTATTGTCCCCATTTATTCGTACCTATTTCCTGTATTCTTACTCATGTTTATACTTATACCTATTATCTTATAAGCAATTGACAAATCAAATAAATAAATAAAATAAATAGTAAAAACTAATACAAACTGAAAGAAAGAAAAACAGAAAGGAATGGCAAAAGGTGCAAAGGAAAAAAAAAGAGGAAAGAATAAAGATGTATTGCTCCTGTCATGAAGTTTGGGGAAATGAGGCTTCCAAAGGATTGCGATAATGGGATGCCAATTTGGAGCTAGGCTTGGTAAGGAGGACTGGCATTGCCAGTAACTGTCTTGTATACTTGGGTATGCCTGTCAGTAGCTGGAGAATGAAGTAGGTGAAGAATGAAGTAGGTGCAACAGATCATGTGGAGTGCAGGGCCGTGGGGACAATTGGGGCTTTGCAGAATGGTGATGGTGTGGTGGGTGGAGGTGGGGAGGTGAGACTTGAGGCGGCATTTCTGAACAGCAACAGTAGCCCTGAGGATGAGGTAGAGGCCGAAGAGTGCTGGCTGCCTGCTGGGACTGCTAAAGGTCCTGGACCTCTATTTTATTCCTAGTGCTGCTGCCCCCCACAGGTGCCATTGTGCAGTGAAGCTAAAAGGGCATATATTGGGGGGTAGCCTCTGAAGTCATAAGCACTGCTGGGCTGGGTAGTGGCTGAAGCTTCCAGGGCTGCAGCTCTTTGTGTTATGCTGCTGCACCAGGCTGGAATGTGGCTGAGGCTTCTAGAAAGCTGCAGCTTTGCCTGTCCTGCAGCACCATCACCCAACTTGCATACAGCCTATGCCAGGCACCCCAGGAATACCCGTCTCCCCCAAGCACCCCCACACTCTTTACTTGGGACTTAATGACCTGTGATTCTCACTTAACAATTGCAACAGGGAGTGGCAGAATTTCAACGACTGAGCAAAGTAGTCACATGACATATCATGTAATGTTTGCTTCCTTCAGTGACTGAGGTTCCAGTTCAGTTGTGATCGTAAGTCAAGGACAACCTGTAATGATTTTTACATGTGTTATTCTTAAGCTTTGCTTTCTATTCTCTACATTTAACCAAAATATTAAATCAGATGTAGATCTACTGCTTTCAAGTCTGTACAATATGCTCCTCTTGATTAATGAAAATTTCTGAAGATACTAAATTGACTTAATTAACAATTCTAAATAAGTTTACCTCAGTGTTAAATTTCACTAAATGCAATAGAACTTGGCATACTAATAAATTTGTATTGGATAGTGGAAAAATAACAAGGAAGAACAGAAGCAGAGTTGGATTCAGATTTATCTAGAGTGTTGTAAATACTTTTCATTACTCATAAAATTCTTATTTATTTTCTGATTATAGAAGATACTCTTACAAATAATATGTGTACCTTTCTGAAGTTCCACATCTGCATTAAAAAGGCAGTGTATAAAGTATTATGCAATATTAAAGAGAACTTGCAAAATTAGAATTGTATCAAAATTTATGCTAAACAGCTTGGCATCTCGGGGATTTATCCCTAGGATTAAAAACACACCATTTAACTTTGTATAAATTCAAAAGAAAAACAACAATATATATAATTCAAAAGAAAAACAACAACATATATCTGTGATAAAAGTCAGACTATACTTCAAAGGCCCAGTATTTTAATTGTTCTTTGAGTTCTGAAAGTTGTTTTAAAATTCAGTTTAAAGCACAAACTTCAACATTCCTCTCTTTTTTTAATATAAAATCAATTTTCAAAATAATGTTTCTGCTTGTTTGAAATGCCCAGTATTGGTAAAACCAATAACCACCAATTAGAACCAAGACATGATAAGGGAGGATAGATTTGAGCTCGTCTTAATGGACACAGACACTATTTTTACATAGAGGGACACACATAGTTCATATGTATGTTGGGTAATTGACAGCAATGTCCTGGGAAACATTCATGGAGGAACTGGATCCTTGTGGGTTGCCTGTGAGAGTTGAAACATTGTGTTATGGCAGTTCCACTCTTTTCTAAGGGCATGAGTCCACTTTGGGGAAGAAAAATAGCACAGTGGGCACTCCTATAGGGAATCCGGAGCCTCTTCTTTTTTTCTATCAGTTGAGTAAATTGTTATGAAATGAGGTATCTAATTTGCTGATAGTACTCAGTTATATGGGGCATGTGATGAAAGTCCTGCCCTGATGTCTGGAAGCTGTCAGAGTTAGATGGGAAAGAACAGCCTCAAAATCACCCCAAGCAAGATGGAGTGGCGCTTAACTCAGACGCTTACTAATTCAGGGATTTTTTCCAATTTTGTATCTGGGTGGGGTTGTGTTCTTCCTGAAAGAGCAGGCCTGGAGCTGCTTCTGGATTAATAGCTCTTGCAGTATCATAGTCAGAATGATCTTTGTCAAGCTTTGGCTGGACTATCAAGCTCAGTCATTCATGCTCTTTTTGCCTCCTATACGGATTATTCAAATTAATTGTCCTTAAAGATCACTTTTTGCAAAAGGTAGCTACTAATGTGCTCACTGGACAGACTTGTTCTTGCCATTTGACATCACTGCTGCACAATCTGGTTAACTCTTGAGTGCAAAGCCCTAGTTATCATTTATAAAGCAAAACATGGCTTAGGACTTGGGTGTCTTTGACATTGCCTATCTTGGATTTTGTCCTGAAAACACAATCCGTGGGCAATTCAGTGTACTGGAGGATTTTTCAATGTACTTTTCTGGTGTGTGGCTTCTTATTTGTATGTGAATTTTCCTTTATTGAGAAGGAAAATTCTCCAGGATCTGGTCTATTTGTAATATTTTTCTGTCTAATTTTGTTTGTGGGAGGGGACAGGAAGTTGTCTTAAATTCAGAGATACCTCTTCTGGTTAATTCAGTAAGCAACACTGTCTATTCTACCCATGTTAGATTGCATTAACCAAGAAAGAAACACTGAGGTTTTTTTCCAAGCAGTTTCCTTTATTGTTTCTCATCTGTAGACAGAAATCTTGCCAAACTAAAGCAAATTACACGCACCATTAAATATTTACTCTGATAACTTTTAGGGAGGAGTTGTCTTGTTCCTCTTCCTCTCAACCAAACTATCTAAACCTTGCTGTCTTTTCAACTTCTGGAATAAAGCCCCTCCAGATTACCCCTAATAAAGCCCCTAATAAAGCCCCTAATTCAGATTACCCTTCACCATAGCCCATTCTACATAGTGCAATCCATCATAATGCTGAATCAATTGAAGTTTCTGGAATAGAAGAATACATAGAGCACATTGTATTAGTCCATCTGGACATTCCTAATATGCCATGATCTTGAGCTTATTTTATTTCTGGAAGGTATGAAGTTGACATATTACCATAACTGATAAGACAGACTCCTGGATATTACCTCGATGGAAACCCTGAGAGAGATACTATCTTTTGCTTCAAGGAGCAACTTTTCTTAAGCAATATCTAAACTCTGCTTTAGAGACAGGAAAGCATCCTCTAAAAATGTGCTTCCTATATCAAGATTTCCAGGCAATCAATCCACTGACAGGGATTGAGTCATGTGTTTGATACCCCTGTGAAAGTTGCAGGAGAAGGATGAAGAAATATAGTGATCACCACTGGATGTGACCAGATAGGATGGCACAAGAGTGGAAAACAGCTAGAGTTGCATACTTCCAAGCTCTACTGTCGCCAGTGAGAGAGTCATTGGTTGTCAAACGCCAAGTTCGCAATCACGGGAGTGTTGTTACAACTGGAACTTTAAGGATCAGTTGTAAGTACCATGCATTCAACACCTTCACAATTTCATACAGTCACTGAATGAGTGGTTGGTAACCACTCACTGAATGAGTGGTTACTGAATGAGTGGTCAGAAACCACTTACTCACTCTAAGTCTCTGTCTCTGTCTCTCTCTGTGTGTGTCTGTCTGTCTGTCTGTCTGTCTGTCCGTCTCCATCTCTCTCTCTCTGCTTGTGTGTGTGTGTGTGTGTGTGTGTGTATTCTTCCATTCAAGTGTGTTCAATCCTTGAAGACTGCCTGCATAAATCCTTGCATTTTTCTTGGTTAGGTTTTCACAAGTAGTTTGCCACTGCCTTCTTCCTAGGCCTGAGAGAAAGTGACTGGCCCAAAGTCACCCAGCTAGCTTTGGGCCTAAGGCAGGACTAGAACTCCCAATGTCTTGGTTTCTAACCTGATGCCACTACATCAAACTGGCTGTGTGTGCATATGTGTTTGAAAATTGAACAGATTTGCTAGTCAAATCCTCACCAGATAAACCTATTTTAAGCTGATTTCCTTCAAACTTTTACTTTGAAATATAGTAACCCACAACACAAAATTTTCTCTTTAAATAAAATTAAGACTGCATGCAATCTCTCCCAACACCACCACACAAAGTATATGTTATTGCATCATGAAAAATTAATTTTAAAAAACTTAGTAAGAAGCAGGCAAATTAGCGGTAGACCTTTTTGTAAAAACAATCATTCTGACAAACATAATTATATAGTGCTACTTACACATGGGCAAGGTTTTACTGCATCACTTGGAAAGAAACCAAGCTCCTGGGTCATTAAATTTCTCCCCTACAGAGAGACAACAGAAAAAAATAAATATATACAAATGCCATCTATATTCAGAGCAATTTAAACTTGCACATTATGATTTGCCAAATGTTACTGAATAATTCATTCATGTTCAATACTTGCTTAGATTAGAATGACTAATAGCTAATATAGAAACTCTGAAGGTTGAGGCTTTCTTACTGTAGGGATAAAATTATAAAATTTACATTGGTTTGACATCTACTTTATGTCTATTTTTGAGTAATATCTGGTTAAGGATGAATAAATCAGTTTATGTCCAATCAATGCCACCTGGGTAGGTGTCCACTTGTAGCTCTCAAAATGAAATTTCTGTTCGTTGATGCTTCTCACGCTATATATGGTCACCCATTTGTAGACTCAGTGGAAGAAGCATTGCTGATATGGAAATCCTACAAACAATAACATCAAGCTTAAAAGATCCTTGATCAGGGAAAGATACTGCAAGCCTGTTGTATTCTGGGATGTCTTGGACTTTCGAAGATTAGCAGCCTATTTGTAACAATGATTGTATTGGCTTCTCTTGTTATCAGAAGTGACTGGATCAATTTCAGAATGTGATGCCAGAGCATGCAGATAGATTACTTGGAGTGATAAATTTCATCATTAGTTCTCTTGATTTTTACTCAATCAGAGTCACAAGTTTCAGCTGGGAGACAATTAAAGGTAACTTAGTTTAGAAAGTAACAATCCTCTCTCAGGAAAAATAAAACATGTCCCCTATTTAAAAGAGATTATAGGATGTCTGCTTTAGATTCCCCAGAAATGGACAATTGCTGTATAGGCCAATTTCCATCCTTCTGCAATTGCATAAAGAAATTAAACCAGTCATGGTTTTTCATTACAAGAATTATTTTATTCCTTCCTTCCAAGCTGGCTTATGCTATAAATAAACTACAGGGTTGAAATTATCTGGACAATCACTCTTTAGAGATGAAGCAAGAGTACATTTTTTTTGTAATTCTTCCTATCTTCTCGGTGGCTTTTTATACTGGATTGATTGCCTGGAAATCTTGATGTAGGAAGCACATTTTTAGAGGATGCTTTCCTGTCTCTAAAGCAGAGTTTAGATATTGCTTAAGAAAAGTTGCTCCTT
>BHFT01081336.1:0-23299 GCA_004320025.1 Laticauda laticaudata
CGAAGAGATTTCTGCCCAAAACGATTGCTTACAACTATATATGCTGTTCAGCTTCCTACACTGTTATGTAGGGGAAACGTTGCTACACTTTAAAAGCAACTTACAATGTTGTGGGATAATTACCCGAAGGGGAAGCTGAACCAGACACATGTAGTACCGGCGAAAACTTAAAAAAACCAAATATAATATATATTAGCTTTTGGTTTTCAAATTCGAGGCTGGTCCATTCATGATGTGCTAGGAAGCCTGGGTCTGTGTTCACTGGACTTGAGTATTGATTATTGGTTTTCTGGTTTCTTTCTGTCTTGTTTTATGTGACTGTGATTGCGTTGGCAACACTCTGTTCTTGTGTTTGGAGGCTTTCAGTTGCAGCTTTGCTTCGGTGTGAAAAGGATGTGCTGCTATTCATTAGCAAGCTAGGTTTCACATGGTGGCTGGTGGGGGGGTGTGATTTGAGTTGGCAGATCAGAGGGAGTCTGTCTGTGCTCAGGTTGTTTGTCTGTTTTGGGGCCATGGAGAAGATCTTTCTATTTGATGAGTGCAGGTTTTTCCAAAATTGATTGACAGTCTGCTGGAATAATTCTCTTCCTATTCATGCTTGTCAGATCTTTTTTCAATTCTCTATGGCTTTCTCTGATGATTCTGTGGTTGGGGTTTTTCTATAGGGCTAGGGTTTTAGTGCCCATTGAAGTTTGATGTTGGTGACCTGTGGTTTTCATGTGTTGGACTAGTGAGGAGTGTGTTCCAGCTTTTTTACTGCATTTTTGTATTCATCTAGGCGGGACTTATTCTTCTATTGTTCATGTCCAATGTATGTGGACCGGGCATGATGTACAGGAATTTCGTATATGCCTTGGTTTTCCAGTCAATTTTGTCTTTGGGTTTTCTTTTCCAGGATGCTGCTATTTTGTTGTTCTGGTTTGAAGGCCAGTCTTGATGTGATGCCTGTGTAGGTATCTACTGATTTTTATCTGTAGTACCTCTTATGGTAGGGCAAGACAGCATGTTCCAATAGGGTCTGTTGGTCTTCTAAGGTCTCTGTTATGTCTTGGTGTTTTTTGTTGGAATCAAGTTGGGTTGATTCTTTGTTTTTTTATTTGGAAAAGCCTTCCGGCTTCAATACTTCAGTCAGGGTGCATTAGTTTTCAGTCTTTTATATGTGTCTTATCTGACCAGGCGTTTGGTTCTTGTAATTAGTGTTTTCGCCACGGATTTTATCTGTGCTGCCGGTTAGGTGGATGGGATGTGGTGTTGAGGGTAGTGGTTCGCGTCTGTGTTTTTCTTTTGGTATATGGTGTGTCCCAGTGTGCCATCTGTATGCTTTTGATAGTATTAGTACATCTAGGAATTGGGTACGGGTTGTTTTGCTTTATTTCTGCTTTTCCATGGTGAACTTGATTTTGGGGTGTGTTGTTGTTTAGGTGTTTAGAAATTGTTTACGGTTTTCTTTTCCACTGGGCCAAATCACAAATGTTGTCATCGATGTATCTTAGCCATAGATATGGGTTTGTGGGTGGCATATTAGCCAGGGCTCTGGATTCGAATTCTTCCATGAACAGCACAACATCAGTTTGCAATGACGGGTGACTGGTTGTTGATCCATAGGGCGCTCCTCAATTTGCTTGTATCCTTTGTCCTTTTGTATATGAATATGTGTCTGGTTAGGCCAGCAAACTTACAGCCCCATGCTGGAACGCAGCTTCATATGTACAAAAACTCATACCACTTCTTTGAAATGATCAAAGATCTACACATGAAAAACGAGATCTGCTTGTAAGTTTCGACGTGAGTTTCACTATTCACTCAAGTCCCAAAAAGAAACTCTTGAAATCATCAAAAATAAATTACCAAAACCAGCTAAAGACCTCTGGAACTAACAGAACACTGCCTAACCAACACAGTATTTCATTTACAAGGAAACAAAGATACAAGGCACAATTGAAGGAGCCCCTATGGGTAATTACCAGAACCAAATGCTGCAGATAAGACACATATTAAAGACTGAACTATGCACCCTGACTGAGTATTGACAGCAAATGTGCTTCCAAAAAAAACAAAATCACCAACTTGTGATCCACCAAAAAACACCAAGACCATAACAAGAAGTCCTAGAGGACCAACAGACTATGGACAGGCTGGTCTTGTTCCTAATAAGAGGTACTACAGATAAAATCAAGTAAGATACTACACAGGCATCACATCAGAGCCTTCAAAACAGCACAAAAAATAGCAGCCATCCTGAAATAACCCAAAGACAAAATTGACCTGGAAAACCAAGGCTATAGGAAATTCCACTGTACATCATGCCCAGCACATACATTGGCATAAACCATAGAAAGAATAAGTACCCGCCTAGATGAACAACAAAAAATTGCAGTAAAAAGCTGGAAACACACCTTCCTACTAGTCCAAACACATGAAACCACAGGTCACAACATCAACTTCAATAGCACTAAAAACTCTAGCCACTACAGAAAACCCTAACACAGAATTATCAGAGAAGCCATAGAGATTGAAAAAGACCTGAAGCATGAAAGAAGGATAGATTCCAGCAGACTCTCAATATTTTGGAAACTGCACTCTCAAATAGAAAGATCTCCACTGCCCAAAACAGACAAACACTGGCACAGACAGACTTTCCTTTTTGATGGGCTCCAACTCAAACACCCCCCACCAGCCACCCCATGTGAAACCTAGCTTGCTAATGAATAGCAGCCATCTTTTCACACGAAAGCCAAGCTGCACTGAAGCCTTCCAACCACAAAAAGCAGTGTTGCAGCCAATCAAAGCCACAAAAGAGAAGAAACCAGAAACCACCAATCAATCAACTCCAAAGTCCAGTGAACACAAACCCAGGCTCCTTAGCCAATCAGAATGGACGAGCCTCGAATTTGAAAACCAAAAGATGTGAAGACACAATCCAGTACAGAAGCCTGATATGGCAGATGAGATTCTGCTTGAATTGACTACAACTTTAACAACACTACAATGGACCTGGGATAATACCCGAGGGAAGCTAAACAGCACACATGTAAGTACCGCGAAGCTAGGGGTATTATTCCCCGTCATTGTAGTGATGTTAAACGTGTGTTAGCAACGT
Source organism: Laticauda laticaudata (assembly GCA_004320025.1). Classification (NCBI taxonomy): domain Eukaryota; kingdom Metazoa; phylum Chordata; class Lepidosauria; order Squamata; family Elapidae; genus Laticauda; species Laticauda laticaudata. The sequence continues at coordinate 3,101 of BHFT01081336.1, forward strand.
TCAGCAGATCTCATCTGCCATCATCAGGCTTCTTGTATGGAGTTATATATCAGGCTTCTGTATTGGAGTTTCTGCTTGAAACGTTGCTACAACTTTAAAAGCACCTACAAGCCATGGGATAATACCGAAGAAGCTGAAACTGCATTCATGTAAGTACCTGGTGGAAACTTAAACAAACAAATATATATATATATGTTTTTTTTAAGCTCTCTGCGTGGTACTTACATTTGTGCCTGTTTAGCTTCCTTGTGGTATTATTCCCACGTCATTTGTAGTTCTGTTAAAGTTGTAAGCAACGTATCGCCAGAAATCTCATCTGCCATCATCAGGCTTCTACATGGAAGTTGTGTCTCACAGTTCCTCTGTTTCAAATTTGGGGCTGGTCTTATTTGATTGGCTTATTAGCCTGGGTCTGCTGTTCATTTGGACTTCTTCTTATATAACCAGCCACATAAGCCAAAACAGAAATCTACAGACGATCATCCAAGAGAAAATCTTCTTGATTTGCCCCAAATTTATATCGGCCTCTCAAAAAACACAAAGATGCATACCTCTCAGACCCATAGTCAGGTCCATAGGGCGCACCATTACAAAACCTAGCTAAATACTTAGCAAAAACAACTACAGCCCCATGCTGAAACCGCAGCTTCATACTGTCACTACACTCATACCACTTCTTACGAAGAATTCTTCAAAGATCTACACGGTAACAGGGAAGATCATGCTTGTAAGTTTCGACGTGGTTCACTATATCACTCAAGTTCCCGGTAAAAGAAAACTCTTGGAATTCACTCAAAACAATAAATACCAACCAGCTAAAGACTCATGGACTAACAGAACACTGCCTAACCAACAACATATTTCATATACATAGGGACAAAAGATACAAGCCAAATTGAAGGAGCCCCTATGGGCATCACCACTGTCACCCCGTCATTGCAACCTGTTCATGAATTCAGTGAAGAATTCGAATCCAGGGCCCTGGCTAATGCCACCCACAAACCCAAAACTATGGCTAAGATACATGCGATGACACATTTGTGATTGGGCCCATGGAAAAGAAAACTAAACAATTCCTAACACACCTAAAACAACAACCACATCCCAAAAATCAAGTTCACCATGGAAACAAGAAATAAACAAACAATAACTATTCCTAGATGTACTAATCTAAAAAAGCAACTAGATGGTTACACTGACACACCTATACAGAAAGAAATACACACCACCGCTACTCAACGCCCAATCCCACCACACCCAGCACAGATAAATTCCGTAGGCGGAAGTGACACTAATTACCAGAACCAATACGCCTGGCAGATAAGACCACATTAAAGACTGAACCTTGCACCTGACTGAAAGTTATTGACAGCCATGGCTTCCACAAAAAAACAAATCCACCAGCTTGATCCACCAAAACACACCAAGAAATAACAGGGACACCTAGAAGTGACCAACAGACCTTATGAACAGCTGTCCTTGCCCTACATAACAGAGGTCACTACAGATAATCAATGTAAGATACTACACAGTGCATCACATCAATGGACTGGCCTTCAAAACAGACAAAAAAATAGCAGCCATCCTGAGAAACCCCAAGGACAAATTGACCTGGAAAACCAAGCATTTACGATAAATTCCCTGTACATCATGCCCGGCCAGCATGCATTCGGGGGGACAGACCAATAGAGGGAATAAGTACCCGTCCTAGACATGACACAAAAATTGCAGTAAAAAGCTGAACACATTTCCTCACTAGTCCAGACACATGAAACCACAGGTCACAACATCAAACCTTCCAATGGCACTAAAACCCTAGCCACTATAGTAAATCCAGCCACAGGAATCATCAGAAGAAGCCATAGAGATTGAAAAAGACCTGACAGCTTGGAATAAAGAGATGATTCCAGCAGACTGTCAAATTTGCGAAGCCTGCACTCTCAAATAGAAGATCTCCACAGCACAAGGCCAGGCAAACACCTGAGCACAGACAGACTCCCTCTGATGCCTCCAGCCTTCAAACACCCCCCCACCAGGACCCAGGGTGAAACCAGCTTGTTTATGAATAGCAGCGTCCTTCACACGTAGCCAACTGCATTGAAAGCCTGCCACACAAGAAACAGAGTGTTGCCCCAGCCAATCGACAGCCACAAAACAGACAGAGGAAACCAGAAACACCAATCAATCAAACATCATAAGTCCAATGAACACAGACCCCAGGTTAATAGCCAATCAGAGAATAGACCAGGCTCAAATTTGAAACAGAGGAACTGTGAGACACACTTCCATACAGAAGCCTGATGATGGCAGATGACGTGGAAAATACCTGAGCAAAGCTGAATACCACACATATAAATACCCATGAAAACTTAAGAAAACAAATATACAACGTTTCGATGAGGTCCCACTCGCCATCTTCAGGCTGGTGCTTTTGGCTTCATGCTTGTGCAAGCAAAGAGTGATCTGAGCTTAAAATGTTTTAACCAGATTACATTTTAAGAAATGTACATCAATAGGATTTGAAAGGTAAATATGGTTTTTTTTAGACTAAAGAAAGTAGATCCACATTAACAGAATTCATTATGCAAACACTTTTTTTCATTGATAAAAAATGCACATTAATCTTCTGATAAACCATGTCATTAGTTGCAATAAATAATAATGTAACAGAGCAGGCTATATAGCTACCAGAAATTCTTTCTGAAATTGGATGATCTGAGGCATGATATTAGATTGTGATAAAAGGTAAACAGGGTTGGATTTTGTGATTTACATTGATACCATTGTTCTATTTAAAGGTTGCATATTTAGTTGTAAACTGATAATAGAAATTGAATTGGGCCAACTGAAGCTATCTACAACTTCAAACAAATTGCATAAAATCTGCTCCAAAAATATGATACATACAATATGAACAAATGCATATCGCTGAATATGCAAAGAGTGACCTTAAGACCTTGAATGTGACCTTAAGCCCTTGAATTATGGATTCCTATTGTAAACAATACTTTCTGGGTGAAGATGTGTCCTGGAAAAATTTGTCCTGCACACTCAGACCTCAGGAAGAAATTTTTTGTTCAGTTTGCAGAGTCACTAACTGTAGCCCTACTTCCTTCTATAAATCTCAGTTTATTTTTGTGTATTTATTTATTTATTTATTTGATTTGTCAATTGCTTACAAGACAATAGGTATAAGTACAAACATGAGTAAGAATATAGGAAATAGGTATGAATAAATGGGGACAATAGAACAGGGATGGTAGGCATGATGATGCACTTATGCATGCCCCTTCCAGACCTCTTAGGAATGGAGTGAGGTCTATAGTGGATAGTTTGAGGTTAAAGAAGTGGGGGTTCAAGGATGTAACTACAGAGTCAGGTAGTGCATTCCAGGCATTGACCACTCTGTTGCTGAAGTCATACTTTCTGCAATTAAGTTTGGAGCGGTTTACAGTGAGATTGTATCTGTTGCGTGCTCTTGTATTATTGTAGTTGTTTCTCATAATAAAGTAAAGAGATAATATCTGAGTCACTTCTGCTACTGTCGATCAAACCTACTGGCAATATTACCAGACCTCCACTGAATAAATATAGACAATTAAAGGTAGTCCACATTTAGCAACCACAACTGGAAACTGGAAACTTTGCCATTATTTTTTTTCTCCCAACCCCTAATTCTAAAATAAGCTGCCAACATTAAAAATAAAAGAGATTAGAAGAAATGCTATGCAAAAAAAAAAAAACGGTTGAATGCAACTGAATCCCTTCTCCTTTTAAAATAAAATGCACCTATAAAGATGTGGATCTTTATATCCCTGTGATTAGAATAATAACTTTTTACTCATCCATCTTAGAACCCCTCCTGAAGGCCTTTAGCAAATAGCACATCTGACATGCATTTATTTCATGCAAAATACATTCCATTCATTTGCATTTGCAAATTTAATTGCAATTGTTTAAGAATGATGTTGCAGTTTTCCTGAGATGTATTCATGCTTCCCTTTTTCTATCCAATTACAACATTGGAGGGCCATGACATCTACAACCAAAATGTTCAGAGTACACAGCTGAGCCAAGTCCAAGACCTGAAATACAAGCGGAGTTAAGGAACAATTCGACAATCAAAGACTTCAATTACTATTTACTGTGAGCTGGGACTCATGTCATTAGATACACTAAATGTAGAGAAAAGTTTAGAAATCTTGCTTTTTCAAAACTATGTTATGACTATATATATAGGATTTGTGTTTTACTTTTCGCATTCCTATATAACAGGGTGCTCACATTGCAGCACTGGTCAAAAGCAAAGATGAAGTCTACCTGAGACTTCTCAGAAAACAACAATTGAATGAAAAACTGCTGATGACCTTCTACCGTTGCACCATAGAGTATTGCACCATAACTTACTGCACCTCTATATAGTTTGCCAATTGCACAGTGGCAGATACGAAAGCACTCCAGAGCATTAACATCATTGACTAGAAGATAATTGGTTGCCTTCTCCCCTCTTTGGAAGAGCTTTATGGCTCCAGCTGCCTTAAGAATGTTCAAAACATTCTCAAAGATCCAACTCATCCTGGACACCCTTTTTTGAACTATTACCATCTGGCAGATGGTACAGAATAATAAAAACAGGGATAAATAGGTTGAAAAACAGCTTCTATCCCAGGGCAATAGCTCTTTTGAATTCTACTGTATAGTGCAGTATTGGTGCGGTGTCGGGGGTTTTCAGTCCAATGTGTGGAGGGTGAAGAATGTGTGTTTGCATTTATTTTCATGGTCATGATGTGCACTGAAGATGGTCTTTGATTTCGTTGTATGAGGTACAATGACAATAAAGTAAACTAAATTAAACTAACCACTTTGAGGGAATCATGGTGAGGAAAATTCCATGTGCTTCAAAAAATTGCCTACATGTGAGGCCAAACTTTTTCTGTGCGTGAAGTCGAAATAACCATTTTCAATTCTCTTGGAATATAGGGACAGAATGAATATTCCTTTAGAGGAAGTCATTGACTTAAAATCACAACTGGAATCAGAATTTCCATTTCTAAGCAAGATAGTTGTTAAGCGAGCCATGTCAGATCTGTTGATTGTTTTTGCCATTAAGTGAATCGCTGCACTGATTAAGTAAATTGCTTAGTCATTAAGCAAATCCAGCTTTCATGACTGAATTTGTTTCTCAGAAGTTGGCTAGCAAGGAGGTGAATGTTGATCACATGATTTCAGGATTCAACCATTGTCCTAATTACATACAAGCAGCAGAATTTTGATCACATGACCATGGGCATTATGCAATGGTTGTGAGTGCAAGGGACAATTGTAAGTCATTTTTTTCAGTGCTGGTAACTTCAACAGTCATTAAATGAGTGGTTGTTAAGTTGGGAACTATCAATATTAATATATAATAGATTTTTATGACAGAAAATCTGTTAAATTTCACTTGGCTTGAAAGTAAGTTTAAGTTTTCTGAAGTTTAAGTTACAAGCAAAATTTCCCCTGCAGATTCATAAATGCAGGCAAATAAATTATATTGCCCTGATCAGACATTATCATCTCAGAAGTACAGTGTTTTTCCTGCACCATTCCATAAAAACTAATTAATATAATTAGCATTATTACATTCCATTATTATTTCAGGTCAAGATATGCAAATGATGGAAAGTAACTTACGTTAATAATATTGTTTCAGGGAGCACTTGTAATTAAACTTAAATCAGTGTCTGAAAGTGTTTAATGTGATTAAAATAATATTTGACCCAGAGTTTCAGTTTATGTAGAGTTCCAGATGAAACTATTTCCTTGAGATTTAATTATGGCAGCATGCATATTCATACCTATCTGCTCAAATATATTCATATCAAACAATCCACTGAGACAATGTGGTATTATCTCCATGATCAGAGGCACTTTTTGTAGTGGCCATTGTAAGAGCAAATTCATAAGACAAAGAACAGCATGAATATAAACAACTCATAAGACCCAGACCAAACAAAGCATATTCAAGAGCTATGAGTTTAATGAAAAAGAGTCCTTATGTTGCACACATAAAACCTTGCTCTAGTGGCTGAGCCAACTTCTAAATTGTCAGGGAGAATGGAAATTACACTCCTCCAGTTACTCAAGCTGTATCACTGGCTGCAAACTCAAGTTCCATATGCAGATTTCCTCAGTTCAATTCCCACACAATGAAATCCTGAAAGGGCTAATCTTTTGAAGAAAAGAAAAATTACTTTAGAGAAAATGCCCTGAAGCAGTGCCTCTCAATAGAGTTGAAGTCTACCCATCTTCAAACTGCCAAGGTTAAGAAACACTGCCCAAAAACATGGATTCAGGGTTTTCCCAGTCCATTATTAATATCCTGGGACCAGGTGAACAGGATGGCTGATTTTTATTCCTAGGGAATAATTTATCATGTTATGGGTATAAGCAGGCCAAGCAAGATGGGCTTTCCATTCCAGTTGAATGGTGCTGTGCTATAGGTGGATAGGTATCAGACACATAGGGCTTTCAGAGCAATTTGGTTTTGTATGATTAGCCAGCAGTAAGCTAAACAGTTATATCTGAGACAGCCTGCCTGGTTCAGTGCTCTTAGTAATATTCCTATCCATACTCGGCAAATAAAATCTGCTTTGGATCACTTCCCTTGTTACATTTTTAGCAGACCATATGTCAACTTAAGCATATATAGCATCTGAAATGTGAATGTAACTCCTGAACCTGTAAACATAACTATCAGATAGGAAGCGGTTCTGACTGATATTTTTTATTTTCCACCCACATTTTAATAATGTAATGCTACTGTAACAGATTAGTTATGGATGACTGCCTTGAGTCTATACAGCCTTAGTTGACAAATGTGTCTGCAATTATACAGAGAGCAAATATCAACTATGAGCCATTTCCTCCTTTCCAGTTTGATTGCTCTTGGATTGTTTTGTGTCAAGACCCTCCCCTGTTTAAAATACAAAGATAAGATCAACTTATGATATTGTAATATTATCTCAGTATTCTAGAATCTTATCGTCCTATGTTATGAAAAGAATTTGCTTTCTGCATTTCTTAATCTGCTGATAGCCCTTCTCCCATTCCTACACATATATTTATCCTTCCTGTCCTCTTAGGTGAATAATAACAAGATATACTGCTAGCTCAACTGCTTTTCAGCTTCTTCTCAATAGCAAAGTGGAAATGAGCAGAGGTGAAATTTGCAAAGGGTCAAGCTAAAACTGTGTTCTTTTTGAAGAAAGTAGGGGGGGGGGGGAGGGGATTTTTATNTAGGGGGGGGGGTGAGGGGATTTTTATTGTTGCAACTTAGGTCAGGGCAGTGATTTTGCACAAGTTGTTCTCAGCATTTCAAGTTGGCAGAAGAAAAGGTCATTTTAGATTGCCTTCAAACTGTTTGAAGCATGACCAGAATGGTTGGTCAGGAAGTTCCCTCTGTGTATGGCAAAGATGCTCTGTCTGCTACCAGAAATTTCCTCAGGAGACAGCACAGAGAATCAAAGGATTTGCCATTAACAGCTTGATCATTAATAGTTTGATGTTGTTCCAAAGGTGCTTTTTCAGAAAGCAACTGGACTTAGTTGTTTTATTTCTTTTGAATACATTTTGTTTTTCATCCAAGAAGCTTCTTCAGTTCTGACAGGATAGCAGTCAATGGAAGGATTTATATTCCTTGTAGACAGCTGGTCATTTGCATCCTTTTAGAGCAGGTAGGGTCACCAACCTTTTGGACCTCAGGGACCACCAAACTCATAATTTTGAATCCCAGGAACCATTAACTGGTTCTGTGGGTGTGGCCAAATTTGTGGGTGTGGCTCGGTGGTCATGTGACTGGCTTGGCATGGCTTGTATGTAAATATTGTAAATATTTATATAAATATTGAATTTTTTATTAAAAAGAGCAACTTTTACCCCAAATCAGGCAAAGTAGGCAGGCAGATTGAGTTGCTCACAGAATCACAGATTCATTCAGAGATCTGTCTGCTGTTGGGTAGCTCAGTCTGTCACATAAAATTTGCTTGCAAGCAAACTCACCAAATTAACTCACAACACACCATATTTGTAAATATTGATTTTTTTATATATAAAAAAGAGCAACTTTTACCCAAAATCATGCAAAGCAGGTAGGCAGATTGAGTTGCTCACTTGGAGGTTTATCTGTGTCCTCAAGATCACCTGAGTAGTGATCTTGGTTCCTGTAGTCTGCAATTCTTCCTCTGGAAATCCATTCCTACTCCCACACCATTCAAAGGGTGTTCATCCCAAATCCTATAGCTAAAAGTCTGTAGAGATTCTCAGTCAACCAGGTCATGGTTGTCCCAAAGATGCTTTTCAGGAAGTAACTAGACTTTTTTGTTTTTCTTTTGAAGAAGCTTATTCAGATGAGAAGTGAAAAATCTTCAAAAGAAAAAAAAACAGGTTTTTTTGCCTCCTGAAAAAGCACGTTTGGGACATGACCTGGATGACTGAGAATCTCTATAGACTCTATAGAGCTTGATGTTGATATAAATAATGTGACAAAGTAAAATTTATTAATTGAGAAAGAAAGAGCTTGTCAACAGGGCATCCTGATATGTTTCTTATATGAAAATTACTATTTGCATATAAGCAAATATACAATGTGACAGCAAATATATAGTAAATCACAGTGGTGAAGTACATAACAACAAAGCTAAAGAATATAACATACATTCTTGGCAAAAAATATCAGAAAAGAACATATCAATCACAATTTCTAATCAATGAATCATAATATTATAAGAATGATATGTAAAATTTCAGACTACATTAAGTACTTGTCCTTAAATTATTGACAAATGAAACAATCCACTGGGAAGTTCACGGTTGCTGTAATTTGCCTTTTCTTGCAACTTGCATTACGTTTAATATGATATTTCTGTGACAGAACAGTGACAGATTACAGTTAATATTACTCATCAGGGTCCCACCCTTTTGGTATTCTGTAAAACTAGAAGATCTGATTTAAATTGACATGGATTGAATTATTGTTAAATTATTATATCTAAGTTTTTGTATAGCATGACTAACAACCATTTGGTTTTATATTGCATTGAGTTTTTTTTATTGTTCGTTATATATGAGCCACTCGGAATCAGTTTGGAATTGAGCTATGCCTGTGTTCAATTAAATCAATCTATCAAAATCAAATTATTACTGTAAACTCTTATCTAATGGTTTGAAGTTCTAGTGTCATACATTTCCTACCATTGTTATGTGTCTTAATGGGAAAAAAAACACACAAACACAAGGCTGCAAGTTCATCTTAGCCTTCTTTGCTAGCTGAAAAAGTATTTGTCAAATTAGCATCCAATAAACAATTGTTATTAATTGTACATATTATCCAGTAGATGTTTTGCCATATATGTGGACCCTAAAGTTGTGAATGTTGGAGATATAATATTATGGAACTTAAAACTGATTTTTACCATTGTTATGCTTGCTGCGGCTCCCATTTATGGATACCAGCAGATGTATAAATAGTTTTGATATGATTTTTTATATTAAATGTACTTACTTTCAATTTTTTCCATCAGTAAAACGCAATGATGCCATTAAAAAAAGGAGCTACAACTATACTTTGTTAAATTAAAGACAAAATTAGTCTCTTTTTGATTTAGTAATAAAGTAAAATAAAAATTAAAAGTATTTTACAATGAAATAAAATTATCCTTGCTATTCATTTAAAGTATAAATTGCTACCATCTGCAGATATCTGCATCATTTAGAATACCTTATTACAATAACACTTCCTTAGAGTAGGCAGTGTGTTACTAATTTGCAGTAACAGAATTTGGAAGAAAAAAATGTTTTCAAAATCCAATTAAGCCTGAAGTGCTATTGGATGAAACAAGTGGAACAAATTGAGTCATTTAATATTAGACTCCAGGATACAGAATAGTTCTATTCTTCTCCTTTGTTTTTCAAGCTCATTGTTTGATACATAACTAAGGAGTAGAACCAAGAATACCTTGTCATATCAACAGGAGTCTGATTCAAAAGAGGTTTTCTCTCCCCTTCTACTGGAAAGGAAAGTTTGGTCACCAACACACAAATTAAAGTCACCAGATTCTTCTAAAACGGACTTTTGTCTGTTATAATGCTGGTAGCACATAACACATGTTTTGGAGACCCTGCATTGATTACCTGATTTCCCGGTTCAGTTTGACTTACTGATGTTGACCAAAGTAGCACTTCACAGCTTGTCATGCAGATATCTTTAGGAAGACGTTCTCCAGCCAACCAATAATAGGAAGAAACTATTGCAGATCTCACATTCTGGTAAATTCAGGGGGCTGAGGAAAGAAGACACAATGGAACTGCCTTCCTACAGAGATCAGGATGTGTCTCTCCTGAATATCAAGCTATTTCAGAAGACCTTCCTCTCAGTGGTGGGATTCAAATTTATTTACTACCGGTTCTTGTCAGCATGGCTTGGTGGGCAGGGAAGGATACTGTCAAATCTCTAGTCAGAGGTGGTATTTGCTGGTTCTCTGAATTACTCAAAATTTCCACTATTGGTTCTCCACAACTAGTCAGAACCTGCTGAATATCACTTCTGTTTCCCCTGATTTAATTGGATGGGATATGATGTTGCCACCATTTGATTGTCTTTCTGGCAAATGCTGTTATATTTTTATTTTTGTGTTGAATGTTATATATTGAATTTTTTTCTGTATGAGCTGCTGAGAATAATTTTGATCTTCAGGACAGAAATACATTGAACAAACAAACAAACAAGGATCAATCAGGTTGTCCCAAATTGAAAACCACACATAGTGGTTTCTAAGAGTATAAATGCTGTTATTCCACAGGATAAGATATTTGCCTATATTGCATAATTTCTATGCTACAGAGATGCCTGGAGAATTGGTTGGACTGTTAGCTATTAGAGTAAAATATATTTTGGAATTTATATATTGTCAGTATTGATTTCTCTTGTACCTTTTCTAAATGCCTCAATGCAATTTTTAGAGATGATCTTAATGTTTGCTCCACTGTAGGTTCTACTGGTTTTGCTCTGTGCATGTTTAGGGTTTTACTACAAATCTTATCAAAACATGATGTAACAAGGGATTTTGTTTCTCAGATGATTTATAACAGAACCAGACACTGATCTGGGCTGAGAAGGAGTAACGAGTCATCCTACCAGCTCCTATGTTTATGTGAAAACAAGAAATTGGGTTTCCAGGCTACTGATGTAGCATCTTAACCATCACCATATTGCCAGCTGCAGTTTTTAGATTAATGTAATGTAATTTTAAATTTGTAATGTATATGTATAAGATGTATGTATATGGATAGGGAGTGTGTGTACATACAAGCACATACAAAAATTGGGCTTTTATTATTTTTTTATGTGTTGTTCTCTACAGTATATAAAATGGATTGTGATTGGGCAAAAGTTTTTCTGCATATGAATTATCTTCCTCATGCCTGGATCTCAAATTGAATGATATTAATGAAGCATTATATCTACCCTCACTTGTTTCTACTTGTAATAAAAGCGGCACATAAAATACAAATGAAAAGAAGACTGTATACAAAGAAAAGCTTTCTGTTGAAAAGGTGGTATTCAGTTTCATTCTTCTTTCTGGCAGATAATCTGTTTTAATAATGCAGGCAAATGAAACATTAGCTCCAAGAGACTTTGTCTTCCTAGTTATAAAAGACAAATGTATTGTATTATATCACTTGATTCTTTTTTCTTCTTCGTCTTCAGCTTTTCCATTTTTATGAAACATAACTTGATGAAGGTATGTAAAGCAGCTCTGGTGGGTAATTCATTTTGTCAAATTATAGCATCTTTGAAACAAGGAACTCAATATTATATTTATCTTTTAAATCTGCAGCAAAGCCTTCCATTCATTAATTGTGTGATGCTGCCTTTGCTGATAAGATGCATAATGAAGTTAATGCACTGATATTCCTTGAGGGAAGATTTGATGGAGACATATTTGTTGCACACATATAGCAATATAGCTTAACCAATTAAACTGAAATCAACTTATTTTACTCTTTTTAAAAGAGGCCACATCTTGCATTTACCATTTTTTGTAAAATATTGCAAGAAACCATTGAAGTCTTATGCTTGATGTTGCAAGATTTCTGGATTTTGATAAAACAAGATCTTCTAAAATTTCAGAGTCAGATTGCTAGTCTTGCAAGATTTCAGTTTATTCATTTTTGTAGGGTAGGGATGGGCGCCTCAATGTGGCCTAAAGAGGGTGCCAAACCTTGTAGATTTCTGTCAGATGTAAATTTGTTTTTGTAAATTTGTTTCTTTTTGAAATTAAATATAAAAACAAAAGACTATTGTGCACTAAAGCTCTACAGTTCAGGAACATTAAGATAACAGAAAATAGAAGTGACTTCTTAATATAATACTCTAGCCTCATTACTGCTGACATCTATGTTTTCATGGTAACTGAAGATTTGTTTTAATTAACTAATGTTCTAAGCCTACTGGCTCTGCAGGGTCCTGCAGGTAAATCCGATAAATGGATGAGTGAAATAAATCAATAAATATGATGCCTTTCAGTGTAGATCCCATTAAATATGATTTAGACTTTTTGAAAATATTTTTTTCTAGGAATATAAGCTAAATATTCATCATCAGAGTATAGGAAACATTATAAATGTACTTAATCATACATCTATATCTCTGATAGATTTTTATTTCCTTTATCATACAGGTGCTCAGGGAAGTAGTCAAGGAAGTAAACAGAGCCTTCTCCCATTTTTCCTTACAATTGTGTAAAATAAATTGGCTGAGGGAGAGTAGCTGGTCCAAAGTCACTCAACTAAATTCTGTAGCAGAGGACTGATTGAACCTGGAGCTTTCCAGTATTATTCCATCACCTTAGGTACTGTGTCAACTTTTCCTCCATCTTGATCAGGAATTGCTCTAAGCATAAATGAAACAAAAATATCAGAGTAATTTGGAGAACCTGATGGTTGAATCTGACAGTTTTTGCATAAACAGCAATTTACCCAGAGTGCTGTTCAACCAATTAATTCCAGCCATTAGACTGTTTTGCTGTTATGCTATATTTCATTATTAATCCATTTTAGTTTTCTTTATAACAAGTATAAGGCACAAGAGTGCTGCCACTCTTCCCCACTGTGGGATTGGTCACTTCTGTTTTTATGCTAAAAATGTCATCTGAATGTATAACATCCTGGGTATTTATCAACACATTATATTACATATTTCTTCTAACTGGTAAAATGTAGGAATAGTATTATGGATTGTACACCAGACTTTACATTAGAGAATCTAGCTTGCATAGAATAAGTATACTTAATGTGAAAGTGGGATTCAGTTGAGTTTGTTGTATATTGCCCAAAATATATAAAATTGTTAGGAAGTGCCTTTGCTATTTCAAGAGCTGCTGTATAGGGCACTATACAACTAAGCTGTTAAACTAATTTATGTCTCTATCTTCCTTAAAAAAAGTATTATGTGAAGTCTTAAAGCAGAGGTCTCCAACCCCTGGGCCATGGTCTATCAGGAATTGGGCCATGCAAATGGCCGGCTGGAATATACATACTCAGCTCAACTTGCCAGTTGGCCAGTTGGTGCTCATAAATATGTGCAACCAGCCTACCACTCATGCATTGGCTGCATGTGTGTGTGCTGGCCTGCCACTCATGTGGCCCAGTTTCCCTCTTCCCCCTCCAAGCCACAAAGGTTGGGGAGCTCTGTCTTAATATGCACCAAAGCCATGATGTGTGGCAGAGATTAATATTGGGTCATTTTGTGGTGGTTGTGGGTGCAAATTAATGAAAGAGTCCATGGGTTGATGATTCTTGCTTGCTGCAGTCCAACAAGTTATGATAAAAGAAGATCCCAAGATGGCTTACATTAAAATGGCTTAATTGGTCACATACAGTATAGACCTACTTCATTTCTTAAAATTCAGATACACAAAAGAATAGCAGCTGTAAAAGGAGATACTGCAGAAAGACACTTCTATTTGAAAGTATAAAGTTAACTATGTAAATAGTCCTAAGGGATGCATGGATTTAAATATATATATTTTGGGAAAGCTTAGAAAAGAAGATGGTGCTATTTCTGTTCCATAAAAGTATTAAATATGAGACATTAATTATTAAACAATCTATCCAATTATGAAAAGTATATAAAAATAATAAATTGAAAATAGGTTTTACCTATCCCCCCAACGGTTTTCCTTTGCTTACAGTGGCACTGATCTGGACCTCCTAATATTTATAAACCATATTAATTATTTGAATAATATTGCATTTATTACTAGCTTAGTAATATTTTACTATTTAGTTTATTATTTATTACTTATTATACTTATTATTTATCCAATTTATATTTATCCATATGAGAAATTTTGGATGGCAACCAAACAAAAAGTATTAGAATAAATCAAGTAAAATCAAGTAACATCTTTTCAAGACTTGGTAAACACAAATCATTAAAACCTGCCCATATTGCCTGAAGAAAGATTCAGATCTTCAAGGACTTGTGAAAGGCAAATAGTGTAGAAGCTGTATGGATTTCAATTGGGATGATTTTTTTTTACTGTATTCACAGTACTAACTTTGTGTTTTGATAAAAAGATAATAATAATTTGCATATAAATATTGTGAGTCTAAGATCTCAGGAGATACTAGTTTCAGAAAGTTTGATAGTGTACTTCAAAAACATCTTAATTATCTTAATTATTCTTTGACTAAAGCAATTTAGTTGAGTTTAAAGCAGTTATATGAGATTTTCTGATACAATGCAAACAGCAGTTTCAAAATAACAAAATAATAAGAGTTGCCACTCCTTGGTCAAGCAGGAGACTTATATCATTTCAGACAAGTGGTTGTCCAGTATCTTCTGAAAAGTCTCCAGTAATGGAGCACCTACAACTTCTGAAGGCAAGCTGGTTAATTGTTCTCACTAGTTAATTGTTCTCACTGTCAAGAAATTTCTCCTTAGTTCCAGGTTGTTTCTCTCCTTGATTAGTTGCCTTGCCTTCTGGTACTTTGGAAAATAAATTGAACCATCTTTCTTTCGGCAGCCCTCAAATGTTGGAAATATTGTCACTCGTAATTCTTTTCACTAGACTAGATATATCCAATTCCTGCAACTGTTATTCATATGTTTTACTCAGTGCTGGGATTCAATTTTTTTTTTTACTACCAGTTATGTGGGCATGGCTTGGTGGGCTTGGCAGGGGAAGGATACTATAAAATCTCCAGTCAGAGGTGGCATTTACCAGTTCTCTGAACTAATCAAAATTTTCGCTACTGGGTCTCCAGAACTGCTCAGAACCAGCTGAATACCACCTCTGGTTTTAGCCTCCAGCTAATCTATGTTGTTCTTTTCTATACTCTTTTCAGAGCCTTTATGTCTTTTTTATATGATAACTAAAAGTGGATGCAGTATTCTAAGTGTGGTCTTATTAAGGCTTAATTAATTCTACTAAATACTTCATTTACTAATTACAAAGTACTTCATTTGCTAAAGGTTCATTCATTCATGTAAATTTATTCATGTATTAAATCATTCATCTCAATTTGGGCTTAGAATAGGTCCTTTAGATGATAAACTAGAGTTTAGGGTCCTTTTATTGATGCCAATTTCAGAATCCCACTAGATGAAGATACCACTTTACAGATGGCACTCCAACAGTACCTGTTTATGTATACTGTAAGCTGAAGTGCAACTGTGCCTCATTGTCTGACTTTTTCTCTATATCTGGTCACCAGTCCACCTACAATGGCATTTGATTAAAAGTTCAAACATTTTTGAAAATGTAGAGGCTCACACATTTTTTTCAGATCATTCTGTTCATAAATTCAAATATGTCACCCAAATTCTGTCAATTAAGATGATCTGTAATAAATGCTTGGCTAGATGGTCTGCAGATCAGTGGGTTTTACTGAGATTGAAGTGCTCTCAATTGCTTGAAATCCAGATATAGTTCCCTTTATTCATCTTCCTTGCTCATTTTTAGAGAAGTGAAGCAAGCATTCTAAATTTAGATATTAAGCCTCTTTGTGCAATCAGTGGATAACATGACTTTCCAGAGGTTCTGTTATTACCAATAGAAAAAGGATAAAGCACAAAAAAAAATATCCACATATTTTCTACAGGCAGATCGACCATGGTTAAGTGAAAAGATTACTGTCAACTATTCAAGTGTTGTACCTTGTTCCAAATGCTGGAAATATATAGTGCAGAACAAAAGACAGAATTACCCCCAAAGGAAAGAGATTTAGAAGTCTCTCTCCAGGTCTGGCAAGTGATTCATAGTTTAAATTAAGAATTTCTAGAACCCCACAGGGTGAAGTTACTTTGTGGGCTCTTCCAATTCTCAAAAGTAATTTTTATTTTTCTCCATCTGTGCCGAGGAATACAGAATGGATTAATGATTCAAGTAACAAACTCAAATGTATGTATATACACATGGATGTAATTGACTTAAAGATAGCTGTTAATGAAAAGTCTTCATAATTTCTTTTATTAGACCTTTTACAAAGAAATACATTCCAGAAGTTAGTGCTCAATGTTTAGGATCAAGTGATATAGGTGAAACTCAAAAAATTAGAATATCATGCAAAAGTTCATTTATTTCAGTAATGCAACTTAAAAGGTTGGAACCTTAATACATGAGATAGACTCTATTAATGCAAAGCAGACACTTCAGGCGTGATTTTGTCATAATTAAATGATTATGGCTTACAGCTCATGAAAACCCCAAATCCACAATCTTAGAAAATTAGAATATTGTGAAAAGATTCAATATCTAGGCTCAAAGTGTCCCACTGTAATCAGCTAATTAAGCCATAACGCACTGTAAAGGGTTCCTGAGCCTTTAAATGTCTCTCAGTCTGATTCAGTAGGAATCACAATTCATGGGAAAGACTGCCGACCTGACAGTTGTGCAGAAAACCATCACTGACACCCTCCATAAGGAGGGAAAAACGTCAAAGGGTTAATTGCAAAAGAAGTTGGGTGTTCCCAAAGTGCTGATATCAAAGCTCATTAATAGAAATTATGTGGAAGGGAAAAGTGTTGAAAAAAAAGGTTGCACAAGCAGCAGAGATGACCACAGCCTGGAGAGGAGTATTAGGAAAAGTCCATTCAAAAGTGTTTGGTGACTTTTCACAAGGAGTGGACTGAGGCTGAGTCAGTGCATCAAGAGCCACCACCACACAGACGGATCCTGGACATGGGCTTCAACTGTTGTATTCCTCTTGTCAAGCACGCTCCTGAACAACAAAACAATGTCCGAAGCATCTTACCTGGGCTAAAGAATCACAGAACTGGTCTGTTGCTCAGTGGTCCAAAGTCCCTCTTTTCTGATGAGAGCAACTTTTTCATCTCATTTGCGACACCAAGGACCAGAGTCGAGGGAAGAATGAGGAGGCACACACTGCAGCGGATGCTAGAAGTCCAGTGTGAAGTTTCCACAATCTGTGTTGATTTGGGGAGCCATGTCATCTGCTGGTGTTGGTCCACTGTGCCTCATTAAGTCTAGAGTCAATGCAGCTGTCTACCAGGAGATTTTGGAGCACTTCATGCTTCCTTCCACAGACTGGCTTTATGAGGATGCTGACTTCATTTTCCAGCAAGACACTCCAAAAGCACCAAAACCTCATGTCAATGTCCATGGGATTACTGTGCTTGAGTGGCCAGCAAACTAGCCTGACCTGAACCCCATAGGGAATCTATGGCGCATTGCCAAAAGAAGATTAGAGACATGGAACCAACAATGCAGAAGAGCTGAAGGCCACTGTTGAAGTATCCTGGTCTTCGCATAACACCTCCAGGCAGTTGCCACTAGGCTGATAGCTTTCATGCACACATCGTTGAGGCAGTAATTGCTGGCAGAAAGGGTCCATACCAAAGTACTGGAGTACATATGTATACTTATACTTTTCAGAGGGTCCGAGACCGATATTGTTCTATGTACAATCTTTGTTTTATTGATTGCATGTAATATTCTAATTTTCTGAGATTGTGGATTTGGGATTTTCATGAGCTGTAAACATAATCATCTCAATTATGACAAATCACTGCTTGAACTATCTTGCTTTGGATGTAATGAGTCTATCTTATCTATTAGGTTCACCTTTTAACTTGCATTACTGAAATAAATGAACTTTTGCATGATATTCTAATTTTTTGAGTTTCACCTGTATATGGCTGCAGATAAAAAAAGTTTTTTCCATGTTCAAGAAAATCACAGGGTATGGTCAAAACAGTAAAGATGGTAGCCATGGTAGTGCAATTAACCTTCTTCCAATTTTTGTGTTCTGTGCACAAAAGACACCTGGGAGACTGTGAATTTTCAAAAGCCATGTCTAGAATGTTTGAGCTTGTTGGAAACCTGGCATTCAGACAAATCAATATCAACAGGAACGTAGAGATAAACAATATCTACATACTATTCAAAAGATACAATAAAAAATGCAAAGGAAACAGAAAGACCAAAACCAGCAATCAACACCCAGATAAGTAGAGTGTAAATCCTGGAGTCATCTTTACTGGGAGTCTTCAGGGCTGCCACAGCGGTGGGTGGGCAAGCTGTGGGAATGGGAGGGGAGAGTTAGAGACAGTGTGGGGTGTGTAATCATAACAACATTCTTTCCTCTGGGAATCAAGGACATCTTGCCAGTACCTGGAGAGGTGTCACTGGAAGTTACCTGGAGTTGGGATTGGAACCATGTGATGCCCATGTAGATTGAGGGAAAGCAACTTTGACTTTACTTTGGGTGGGAAACATGTGGGGATTTCAGATTTGGGTTTCCCCCAGATATGCCAATATAACATCTCTAATAAATCTATACTTTGAGGAAGATGACTGCCTCTGAGTTTTCATTCTGTTGGGTGCAGTGGTGGGATTCAAATATTTTTACCACTGGTTCAGTGTGTGTGGCTTGGTGGGCGTGCTTTCCTGGTTGCTTCAGCAGCTGCCATGCAGCATTCTGCTGTGCCATGCAAAGCAGCTGAACTTCAAATTCAGAGGATAAAGGGGAGTATGGGAGCCCAGGCAG
Organism: Laticauda laticaudata; assembly: GCA_004320025.1. Lineage (NCBI taxonomy): Eukaryota > Metazoa > Chordata > Lepidosauria > Squamata > Elapidae > Laticauda > Laticauda laticaudata. Next base: position 22,154 of record BHFT01081336.1, read on the forward strand.
GCAGGTGGGCCCAACAGCAGAGAGGCAGAGAGAACTGGTTTGGTCTCCACTGCTTATCACTGCTACCAGCTCGGCAGAACTGGGCCAAACCAGTAAAATACTTACACTGGTTGGGGGTATTACTTGGAACCCTGACACAGAAATTAACACCAGGAGTAATACCTGACAACAATCAAGCAGTAAAGACTACCTCAATCAAGAAACCACCAAATCAGACAAACAATTAAACAGTAAACAAAAATCTAATCAAGGAGCTACCAAGAATAGCCCCACCAACATTAAGAGGGCAGGCTAACTTGTACATAAACAGAGAACAATCCACATTCCCTTCTAGCACTGATGATGTCACCTAGTTGGGTAATGAAATATCTGCAAGAAAACAACTAAACTCAGAGAGATCAAGGACCCTACATAAAAATCAGGTATTACTTCAATAGCACCGCTATGATTTCTATCTTGACTTTTTGAAACATGCCATGTGGATGCTCCTTCCCATGTTTATTTTCCTATCTTTACTATAATTCTACTACACACAAATTATGACAGAAAATGTTGCTCTATATTGCTTGCTCCTCTAGTCTCTATCATTGACTGATGTTTGCAAAATTAAAGAAACATAATAACTAGTGGTCAGTTTGTAAGTATTTTGTATGGAAGTGTACCAGTGACCCTATCAATTCTCTAACAGATGATAATGATAATTTATGGCATGTTGTTTGTGTTTGCGATATTCAAATATGTGTGCATGAATGAAGCCATTATGACTTATTCAACAAACTAGGATTTCAGAAAAGTTGCCATGTATTCAGTATAATGTGTGCAAAAGATTCCCCTTAAATTAAAAAAACACACCAAACAATTAGGGAAGAGGGGGGATTCAGTGAGGACTACTATGGTGAAATGCATGTATTTACCCATATATAAAAATTATGCATCCTCATACACATACTTTACTATATATACATTAATGTGACAGGTAAATCATGACAAAACAATAGGATTGTGTCACACAACTACTTTCTCCTTTAGTTCAAAATTGAGGTGTTTATTGCTGCTAAAGCCCATGTCACACCAAACCAACGGATGCAAAGAGGATGTAAAATGGAAAAAAAACCTTGCCATCCGTTCGAAAACGCGATGTACTCA
>BHFT01081345.1:0-11002 GCA_004320025.1 Laticauda laticaudata
TGGAAATCCCCCATGTCGGCCACGTACAACGATCTGCGAAGCAACTCCAACACAAATCAGGTCCACCCATTCTTTCATATCTCTCACTCTTGTCCAAACGCATTTCAATAGACTGTCCTTAACCAAAAATGCCAGCCCAAATCACCCACAGATCCCATCTGGTTGGCAAGGAGCCACATTCATCACTCTCAACCCAAGAAACTGGCGACACAGTAAGTCGTAATGAGCACAAACTGCTGAATAACCCTATTGATAACCTATGACAAGCTCTTCCCCCTTCAAACATTCGCTCAACCCCAGACAGTCAGTAACCATTCGAGAGTCGTGAAACACCTAATTAATGAGATTGCGGAATCTCCAGACCAAAACTCGAAGTCTGCGAACCATGCCATCGGCCAGTGAGTGTTACTAAAGTAATCCTTCTCGTCTAAACTTCTGGATGATCTGGAAACCAGCAGAAGGAGCAATAAACAGGAGCCCGGGGCAACACAACGAAGCGAGTAAAAATTCTCCGCCCCTTGGGATTCGTACTGGAAAAAAATCTCAGAGCTAAGTGAGAGGGGAAGCAAATAGTCACCACCGAGTGACCAAATGTCCATGCGCTTCTTGAAACCAGAGAGGGTGGAGCACCACTCCGATTATCTATTGCTCCTACCAGTCGCCTGTGCATGTTGACAGACCCTAAATGTTTCTGCCTGATGAAGTTGTGTCTCATGCCCAGCACACAGGCGCTTTGCTTCCCGCATTAGCTGCTTGATGTGTGCTCCCCTGCCTTGTTTATGTGAGCTTTCACTGTTACACTTGTCTTTCCAGTATCATATATGCTGACTGTGTTAACTGGAAAGAAGTTGCGAAGCCAGGGGTCAATTGTTAGCGAAATTCCAGCCAGTTGGCTGCACGACTGTACGGGTTCAGACCATGGCTTGGTTGTGACGATGAAATGTAGCTTCCCCATCCAAACAGACTGCATCTGTGTGATTGTGGCTGGCATTTCTGCTCCTTAAAGAGACAGCCTCTATTGATTAATCGGTTTGACCACCACAGAGGAGAGATATGCAGAACTTGGTGGAACCCTGAACTTTGTGTTTGGAGCTTGCTTCGGCCAAGATCTTGGTTACAGTGCAGGAACCACTTGGAGAATCTAGTGTGAAGCAGCCCAAAAGGACAATAGAGGATCATTTTGCCCAACAATTTTTGATAGTCCATAAGGACACCTTCTTTAAGCAAACCGATCTCCTAACCAATTTTGAATTGCTATTTAGTCTATCTTTGACAGATAAACTTGCCTTTCCGCATGATCGCCCCCCACCACCAAGGATTACCGAAGTCAATGGAGTTAATTGACTTCTTCTCCAATTTATAAGAACCCACTGCTCTAGTAGGATATAATGTTCTGATGTCTATGACTGCCGTGATTGAGCGGAGGAGATAAACAATATCGTCAGCACTAATGCTGGAGCGTACTGGATGTTCCTGAGTGGGCTGACCATCACCCCGAGGACCTTGGGAAGGTCCTGGGGAGGAGCCTAATCTGAATGTAAAAGGCCACAAAATTCCAAAGTGTGTTATATGCTAGCAGAATCTCAGAAATTTATAATGGAAGGCCCGATATCCAATGTGCAAGTTACGCCTCCCTGAATTTTAAGGGCGTGAGCATGTCCCCTTCCTATACCCATCATATTAATTAGAGAGTATTCATTTTAAATTTGCGATCTATACTAAAAACAGTGGATACGTTTAAATCTAATATCGCTCTCCACCCCCCCGAAATATATATATTATTTTTTGCACAACGAAAATTGAATAAAATTGTCCTCATTGCATTGGTCACTTCCTGCTGGTGGCTCGTATATCCAGATATGTTTGATAGTGGAATCCATAGATTACGCTTGACCGGCGTCCCTGGAAGGAGTTAACTGAGATCTGGGAATTGATCTAACCCTCCATTCCACCAAGGCAAACTAACTATCCCTCCCAGGTGTCAGAGGTAGAAGTCCATTCTCAGGCGAATACTAAGCCAGCCACCAGTGGAATTGGTCCGGACGTTATCTTGATCTGGAAGGCCTGCTCCTTGTCCCAGATGAGATCTTTGACTTGACCATTCTCTTCTCCTTCTTCCACTGAACGGACCTATCTGTGTCATGTCTGGTCTAACTTGGTTGATCTCTGTATCTGGAAGAGAAGGATCCCTGATAGAATATCCGAAAAAATCCACCCTCTGAAGAGACTGGGGCTTCTAGAATCTGACTTCGAAAAAAGGAGGAGAATTTCTTCTTGTTGCATGTTATCAATTGTAGCGATCCAGAAGGCCAAGCAATCTACCGCAATGAGATAATCCAGCTGATTTGTCGTTGAAGTTGGCTTGCAGGTCTATCATTAGCCAAGCCGACACGCATGTGAATAATGTGAGTATATGCCCTGCTGAAAATTTGACTGCGATAGGTCAGCATCGCAGAGACTTCAGCAGGCTTTGCCGTAGTTTGGTGATGTCTTGGTGCCCCTGATGTTAGAAGAAGAAATGCTTGTTAAAGATGAAGCAATCTAAGAATGACGTTGAAGAAGGGAGATCTGATAGCCCCGAACATCAGACCTGATGAGCTCTTGTCAGGCTTAGAGCTCCAACCCATTTTTCCTCCAGCCTTTTAAGCCTCAGCTGCCTCACTAGGAATAGAAGGGACGCTAAAGCCACTATAGCTCGTCTACCTAGGATCCCCATAAACTTTGCAAATTCAGGTCCAAGTTAAACCTATCGGTCCAGTTTGGAGTGTATACTGCTCAGAAAGCCCACTGCTTCGCACCAGTCCAAAATTAATGATTGGACTGAATTACCACTGCTTCAACTACCGCGATTGTTGAAGGTCATTCCTCTGGTCCTCCCGAGCAGTGTTGTCCAGAGGTGTTAGGCCGTGCAACTATCTTTTGCCCTTAACAGAGAGATTTGAAAAGCTGTGCCAAATAAGCTGTAAAAAGGCAGGCTGGTCAGGAATAACCTTCATCCCTCAGACATTTCCCTCAAGTTACTCCTGGAAAAGGCTCGTATCGTGAATTGATCCCTCTTCAGACTCGCCATGAACAGATTTGAAATCTACTTCCTCCTCCTTCCCCTCCCGCCTTGGAGAGGAATCTCCCCCTGTATGTACTGGATTCGTGTTTATTCCGACCAGTCATGACCTCAGCGATGCTTTGAGGCTCTTGGTCAGTAACTCTATAGGTCGGACATTACGCGTTAACCCTCCTGCAAATCCCTTGCAATACCATCTCCATCCATCTTTCATCCTTGGACCTCCTCAATAAGCTGTCACCTGGCCCAAGACCAGTGGTTGTCAGAGTGAATGTGCTCAGTGCCCCAATTCTGGTTGGTGCTCCAGACACTTTGAGCCTGTTGTCCTTGGGAGTTAAACTGCACCTGATAAAAGGGCAGAGCATCTAGAGTAGGAGGAGGGTGTGAAAAAACTGACAGACTGAAGCAGGTTGCACCCTGAACTACGCGTGACCTCTCGAGAATCCGTCTATTGCTTTGTTAAGGCCTCATGGCGCCTTAAGGCGGCCCCTTTCTAGACTTAGGAATTCCACTGTGTTTTGATTGGCTTTTATTCTTCAAACAAGTGCCTGAGAAGCTTTACCATCTGCCATTCTTGAAATTAAAATAGAAAAGTAATTGAATATAATCTGTACCAGCAGTTTGCACGCCCAAGGTCCATCTGAGAGTCAAAACCGTTGCCTCATAAGTTCTTATTGCCCCCTTTTTATTTATTTAATTCTTTTTATTTTACTGATGTGATAGTATGTATATATAATGTATGTTTTTTATTTTCACAAGTACTTACATGGTGCTGTTCAGCTTCCTTCGGGTATCTATCACACTTCATGTATGCTTTTAAGTTGTTAGCAACTTCAGCAGAATACGCAACTCTGCCATCATCATGCGTTCTTTATGATTTCGGGTCTCACAGTTCTGGTTTTCAAATCGAGGCTGGTCATTCTGATTGGCTAGGAGTCAGTCCTGTGTCACTGGACTTGGGTTTGATTATTGGAGTTTGATGAATTCATTGGAGTTGATTCAAAAACAGACAAAAAAATAGCAGCCATCCTTTAGAAACCCAAAGACAAAATTGACCTGACAAACCAAAGCATACTACGAATTCCCCTGTACATCAATGCCCAGCCACATACATTGCACGACAATTAGAAGAATAAGTACCCGCCCTAGATGACACAAAAATGCAGGAAAAAAATTGGAACACACCTCCTCACTAGTCCAACACTGAAAACCACAGTCACAACATCACCGTCAATGGCACTAAAACCTAGCCATTATAGAAAACGTCCCAGCACAGAATCATCAGAGAAGACATAGAATTGAAAAAAGACCTGAAAGCATGAATAGAAGAGATGATTCCAGCAGACTGTCAATCATTTGAAGCCTGCACTCTCAAATAGACAAGATCTCCACACCACAAGCTAAGGCAAACACCTGGAAAAAAAAAAGCACCAAACAGACTCCCTCTACCAACCCGAACACCCCCCCACCCAGGCACCCAGGTGAAACCTAGCTTCCTATGGATAGCAGCCGTCTTTCACACGAAGCCAAAGACTGCACTGAAAGCTCCAACACAGAACAAGTGTTGCCAGCCAATCAAAGCCACAAAAACAGACAAGAAAAACCATAAACACCCAATCAATCAAACTCCAAGTCCAGTGAACACTGGACCTAGACTCTAAATAGACCAGCTCAAATTTGAAACCATAAGCTGTGAGACCCACATCCATACAGAAGCCTATGATGGCAAACACCTGGCACAACAGAATCCCCTCTTACCTCCAGCTCAAACACACCCACACACCCAGATGAAACCAATTCCTATAAAATACTCTTTCACACAAAAGCCAACTGCACTAAAGCCTCCAATACAGAACAGATTTTTCCAGCCAATCAATCCACTAAAAACAAACAGAAGAAACCAGAAAACCAATCAACAAACTCAAATCCAATAAACACAGACCAACTCCCAACCTATCAATTAAAAAAACATCATGCACACAAAGCTAGCCACTCCAAATTAAACCAACGCCCTGTGAACCCTGACCCACATACAAATTCAAACAAAGCCTATATGGAATAGATTCTGCGAAATGTGCACAACTTTACAGGCACTACAATAGGATAATACCCGAAGGACATAAAAACAGCATATATGTATATATATATTAATACAATAAGTCATATCTCAAGTTTATCATATTTTATTGAATAAAAATTATTCTTTAATAGTGTTACCATAGGTATTAATGAGAATATTATCATATTTATTGCCATAATCTTGAAATGCTCCTATGAGTAGTGAATATTGGTATATTCAAATTATGAGTAACCAAATTAAGCCAAATATACACGTAAGCCGGATTCGATATTGTAAGGTCCTTCGCAGCTCTCGCACAAGCGGACTTGGCCTAGGTCACTTCTGCGGTCACTGAGTAATAAGCTGAGGTAACCCACGATTTTAAAAGCAACATTAATAATCCTCTAGTGCATAGCAAAAGAGTAAAAACAACTCTCAGAATCCTGAAGATTCTGGTGCTTCAGCCAGAAAAACCTCACACCAGCATCAGGAAGACAACAGGCGCACAGCACGAGGTGCACTCAGGTTGCTCCAGCATTAAATCTTTTCGCGCGTTCTCACAGCACTTCCCACCTGCCAACTAAGCCAGAGCTAAAACAAAGCCTGACTCTCAAACACAGTGGGGTCAGAATGGCGGACAAGAAAGCGAATTAAATGCCTAAAACTTCCCACTGAAGAAAAAATGCTTTCGAGGGCGGGGTAAAGGTGAACGATTTAAAATGAAATACAAGTCCCTAGCCAAGCAAACAATAGAGACACAGCGGCAGTCAAAAAACTGCAGAGTAAAGAAAATTTTAATCTGAGGAGGTGGAGCAGGAGCAGCTGCCAAAACCCTCCACCCCCTCTTTTTGGGGAGGAGCGCAACAGCACTTCCCCTTAAACTGAGCTCCAGAGGATCAAAGGAATTGAAGGCTAAAGACAGAAAAAAAAACCAAGGAAAACCGAATTGCTAATCAAAAGCCTGCTAATAATCCTGTTGTCAGTCAAGAAATATTCCAAAGCACTGCCTGTCTCGCACGAGCTGAGCAAAAACTGGGAACGCTTGAGGAGTCATGTGGTGGAAGGAAAGAGAGCGTCCACAACAAATCAAGCTCAGCCTGTGAATGCGGAGACTAAGCACCTCCCAGTACTGGATGCTCTGAACAGCTCATAGGAGAAATGGATGCCTCTGAATATTCATACTATCATGTGTACACTGCCATTATATACATATATTTAGAGACCTGTGCTATATATTTATATACATGTGTATTTTTACTTTGAGAGACACACAGACAAGACATACTAGATGCTGGACTATTTTTTCTAGTGTTTCAATAAACACAAAACCCTGTTCAAATGTTCAAATGCATCTAATCAGCAAAAATTTCTGAGGGAGGAGCATCCATGTTCACTGGCTCCACCCACTCATGCCTTCTGTTCCCCAGGAGACAGATTCATTCAAAATACAGCAGATTAATCTAATCTGGCCCAGCTAAAACACTATAATTTTAGACCACCTTTCACAAAACATTTTTACCCATCAAATTTGCAGCTATAAAATCTTGTTTTTCAGGAAATTGAATGTACTACCTTTTAATGTTTGTTTATGTTTCATTATAGTTGAAAAAAAATCTAAGCCTCTCAGCAACTCGCCAAGGTTTTTTTTCAGAACCTTCATTTTAAGGCCACCAAAATCAATTTTCTGTTAATTTTTAATATTACATTATAAAACAAATAGCACAAGTAAGCATTTTAAAATATTTAACATGACATTTTAAAAAATGTCTGCATGGCTATCTATGTCTTGAATTTAGTTAGTTAAATTGAGAATCAGGTGACACTTTTTGACATTTAATTTGTAGTTAGCTATTAGTATTAAGATTTAATACACAGAAAGGAGTCTACATTATGACACTATAGGTAAATTATGACATATATATTATACCACCCCTAGATAGTAAGAAAATATTTTTTGGTTATTCTGCAGTGTGGAACAGTCTATTAATAAAATAAACATGAGCAGCTATCTTCTAACATATTATTGGTTTTCCCCCTCATAAAATATAGCAAAACAGCCATATCAAAGTATCACAGGGCAAAAGATGCCTTTTTGCTGTTGTTGCTCAGTCGCTAAATTGTGTCCAATTCTTTGTAACACCATGGGCCATAGCACACTAGGCCCCAACCCGTAACTCCTCCATCTCCTGGAGTTTGCCCAACTCATACCCACTGCTTCAATGACATTATCGAGACCAGGTGATGTCAAACTCAAGGCCCGGGGGCCGGATCTGGCCTGCAGGGTGTTTAGATCTGGCTTGCAGGACTACCCTGGAAACAGCAAAGGACTGGCCCGTAGTGCCTCTGCCAGTGAAAACAGAGCTCATGAGGGCACGGGAGGTCCCCCCTGAGTTCCGTTTTCACTGGCAGAGGGTTGCAGGACGCTTTCACAGCCAAAAACGGAGCTCAGGAGCCCTTTTTCGCTGGCAGAGAGCTCAGGCCATCACAGCCATCCCCAATTTGAGTGACATCGAGCTGGCCATGCCCATTCTGGCCACACCTGCTTTGGCCCCGAGGTCAAATACAACGCTAATGCAGTCCTCAATGAAATCGAGTTTGACACCCCTGATTCAGGCATTTCATCCCCTGCCAGCCCCTTCTTCTTTTGCCTTCCATCTTTCCCAGCATCAGGGTCTTTTCCAAGGAGTCCTCTCTTCTCTTTTGGTGGCCAAAATAGTTGAGCTTCACCTTTAGTATTTGTTCTACTAAAGGACAGTTAAGATTTATTTCCTTTAGGAAAATATGCCTACATACATTTTAAAAAGTGCAATGTTTCTCACCAAATGTTTTTATAATTTCAGGCAGTGCTTCATTACTGTAAATTTACAACCATATGTTTCTAAAACACAGCCAACAATGCTTCAAGAATTGTTACTTCATAAACTGTTTTGTGAGCTATAAGATTTTATCTTGACATTCTTTTCAAGCTCTCTAATGTTCAAAGATAGAGATTTGAAAGATTACATCTACATTCTTTGTTCTGTGTCTGCAGGTAGACCTCAGTTCTATTTTCTGATATAAGATAGATAATACCCCTCTTTTGTTTGCTAAAAGGATTTAAAATGAATAATTTGGTTTTAAAAAAATCTCACTCCTGACTCCAAATGCTTAAATTGCCTACATTACTCCCTAAGCAAATATAAATCCCTTGTAAATTCTTGCAAATTGCTTTTTAAGCTATTATCCCAATTCTGTTCAAGTTGTAATAGAACTGATACTTTTATTTCTCTATTTTCAGTTGTAACTCTTCTATCTAAATGCACTTGCAACACATGATCTCGATTGGACTCGACACATTCGAGTCCAAAATAATATATTACAAACTGAAAGACACAAACTGAAACACAACATAGCCAAGCAAAAAACCAGGGTTTCCACAAGTAAAAAAACCCTGGAGATCTTTACCTGAAAAATGCCCAGTCAAGCTGTCACACAATATGTTTTTTGTGTATACTCTTATAGCTTCCTCTTCTTTTACTTTACTTTTTTACTTTACCCTGCTGCCTCTTGGTACCACCATTCTGCTTCACTAGCCAACAGAGAGCTGCTAACCTAGACCACTAACCAACAATAACCAATACCGACTGCTCCTGAGAACGCAGACATCATTGTTTAGCAGCAGGAAATAAGAATTACACACAATCTGATATTTTGTTATGCACTTCCCAAAATAAGATGATAACCTGCAGAAATATAGGAATAATCAGATCTTTTTGTAAAAGAATAGACCTGAACCAGAATGTTGATTTCATATCTTGAAAGACCAAGCTCATACATTATGTTAGACTTGATTTGTTGGATTCATAGAATTTTTAAACCACAATTCATGCCTTCTAAATCACAACATAATGGTTTTGGCTGTCTGAATCCAACATATCATACAGGGACATAATGACTAAATGGTTTGATTTCCCTAATTACAAGAGATATATTTAAATCTAGATGGCAAACATTCACAATAACTAAAATAAGCTTAATAATATTATTGCAAAAGACTCCCCAACTATTGAGAAAAAGGTTGCACCCATAAAATATATGTATTGTGTTACTTATTCCAATTATAGATGGGCACGCTTTGAGGGCACTTTCTCCCTTCTGCAATCTTGGAAGACACCTTCCAAAACATTTCAGTATTGCACTGACAATGTTCATGTAGATCAAGTCTATGGAGCATAATAATTTATTTTAGTAAAGATTTTACTGAAATTATTTAAAAATAAGAGTTCTTTTAAAAGATAAACATTGGGCACCATAAATAATGGCTACTAAAAAGTTACTACTAAAAAGGGAGATTCCCTAAGTTCATGGAGGATAAATACTCAATGGTTACTAGCAGAGATAGTATTCAGCTGGTTTGGACCGGTTCTGGCATACCAGTAGCGAAAATTTTGAGTAGTTCAGAAAACTGGCAAATGCCACATCTAACTGTCCCCACCCCTGCCCTTTCCTGTACTATATTCCCTTGTTTTTTAGCTCAGCTGATTCATGCAGCAAAGCGGTTTGCCATGCCTCAGCTGTGCTAAAAATCAGCTCACCTCACTAGCACTAAGACAGGACGGATTTTGAATGCAGTGTGCATGTGTGAAGTGTGCTCTCATATGACTGGTAGGAAAAAAATGTGGAATCCCACCACTGGTTACTAGTCAGGATGGTTATATTTTGGAGGTCTATGAGTACCATGTGCTGGAAACGTGAGCAGAAACCACATCTGCATTCATACAATGTGGTTTCTCATCATCTTCCTTCTCCCTCCTTAAAATCAGAATCTCTGACTTATTTTTCTTATATGTATGTTTTTACTTATACCTATTATCTTGTAAGCAATTGACAAATCAATAAATAAATAACTTTGCTTTGATGCAACAGGGTCCTTTTTTATTCTTTCCAGGATTATTCATTACAGAAATAACCATGGAAACACACACTCTCACACACGCACATTTCTGGTCATCTTGAAGCAAAATGGCAAGTGTCATTCTTAGAGTAAGATTTCCATGGAAACCCTGTATAGCAGCTCAGCATAACTGTTATGTATGGAACTTGGTAGGCTCCAAGTTCCTTATTCTGATTGGCCAAAAAGGCCATTCTCGGATTGGTCATTAGAGAATCAATCCGATTGGCCCACCGGACGGCGGAAACACTGAAAGTGGTGTCATTGGCCACAAGCCGCAAGCAAGCCGCTATATAAAGGGCTGCCGCGGCTTGGGCTCTCGTTCCATTACCATTGCTTACTGAGTTAAATTAAGAGTTTGTTGTTGGAACCCGGTCTTGCGCAACTTCTTTCCAGACGGAACACTGGCGACGAAGGTGGGATTGCCGTAGAAGAGCAAGACTGAAGCACGCGGTGATCTGAACCAAGCAAGAGAGATGGCCGGTAACAATGCACCGCCCGCACCATTCAATCCTGATGAGGATTGGGAGTCGTATATCGATCACTTTCTTATGTTTTTGAAGAGCAACGAACTGCAGGAAATATCTGACCAAAGGAAGAGGGCTGTCTTCCTTACACACTGCGGACCAACCACCTTTAAAATGGCGAAGGCGCTGGCTAAATCAAGAGATGTCAAACAGATGACTTGGTCTGAGCTGAACAGAATACTCAGAGAACATTACGCACCTGTGGTCTCCAACTTGATAAAAAGACACGAGTTCTACAAGAGAGACCAGAAGAAAGATGAAACCGTCGGAGATTTTGTAGCAGCCCTGAGACACATTGGAGGCGCCTGTGAGTTCCAGAACATGGATGAGGCCATGAGGGACCGTGTAGTCCTCGATTTGAAGGACACTACACTTCAGAGTAAGCTGCTGAATAGACCAAACATAACCGTGGCCGAGGCTATTGC